>NC_061162.1:52896480-53081480 GCF_022113875.1 Hydra vulgaris | reverse complement strand
ATATGAAATGTAAACAAGATCTTGCAATAAGATTTTGGGATAAGGATAAGACGTTGAGATAAGACAGTTTATGTCTTTTTCTTCATTTGGCTCTTAAAAAGCCAAATTAATTAAAGCTTAAATAATTAACAATTTATAAATTTAACTTAGAAAATAGAAATAATATTAACTTATTGCAAGTGTATGTATTAGTAAAAAGAAAAAAAAAAGAAAAGTATATATGTTTTTATTCTATTTCGGTTGTTAAGGTGTGTGTGTGTGTGTGTGTGTGTGTGTGTGTGTGTGTGTGTGTGTGTACTAATTTAATGCTTTTATTTTTAGATATCCATTTATTTAGCTTACTATTATTTTCTATACATGTTTTTAGAGGTTTGAAATATATTTTAGCTATTGTCTCTAAGTATTCTATAAATAATTTTTTTTTTTTTTTGTCAATGATGAAATTTTAACGAGATAAACATTAGGTGAGAAAGATAATTTATGTGTTTACTTTTTGCTTGTGTGGTATAATACGTTTTAATAATTACAATTTATAAAAAGTATTAATAGAACAACAAAAGCTTTACAAATAAAGATTTTAATTAAACTTACAATTAACCGAAGAATTACCGACAATATTCTCGACATTCGTTTTTAACGTAACTTTTCAAAATCATAAACATTCCATTGAATATACGTAATTAAAGAGAAATGCAAAAAAAAAAAAACTACCGATACTAATGTTAGAATAAACTGTGCTTCGGATATTATAATCACGTTTTAATGAAATGACGGATGTAACAAATCAGATAAAAATAGAAAATAAATATTTCGATATAGATTTCTATTATTTAGTTCTTAATAAAATAGTTTTATATATAGTTGTCTTTTATAATATTTGAATATTTTAAAAGCAGTTTTAAAATGTCGATTGAAAATATTTGTATCGAAAATAAACATGCAAATTTTACTGAGACAATCGAAAGTCTCAGTTCGTGTAAGCAGTTCTCCAATAAATTAGACATTTCTTTTGAAAAAAATAGTGAATACAAGGAAACAGACAATAACTTTGTTATTCATCTTGATGATGGGGAACATCAAGGAATAGAAAAACTAACGTCAGTCGTTGACATTTGTCGTATTTGCTTAGAGAATAGCGATAACTTAATAGCACCTTGCGAATGTTCAGGAACAATGAAATATGTTCATGAAAGCTGTATAGTAAAATGGCTTACACAACCAACAGAAAAAAATTTAGGTGTGAAATCTACATGTGAGATTTGTTTATCCGAAGTTGTTGTAAAACCTTTGGGATATAAACCAATTTATAAGGTATATTTAAACCTATAAAAACTATATATATATATATATATATATATATATATATATATATATATATATATATATATATATATATATATATATATATATATATATATATATATATATATATATATATATATATATATATATATATATATATATATATATATATATATATATATATATATATATATATATATATATATATTTGAAGTGTCTCACAGCAAAAGGTACCAAGTCTTAGAAATAGAGTTACTGAAACAGTTGCATAGAGTTAGGAATAAGCCACAAGATAAAACAAAATTTAGCTTAATAGCATCATTATTGAAAAATCTACATAGTTTTTCAAGGAAGTGTTTTAAAAATGAAATTACAGTAAAAAATAACTTAGAAAGTTTAACATACTTTAAAAGTATGTAACTTTCACATAGTAATGAAGTTAATGTATATTTTGATTGTTTATTTCAAAAACTATTATTAAATAATGATAAAACTGCCCGAAAAAAGAATAAAGTTAGTTTCAAATTTTTGAACATATTTTTCTTAAAAATATGTTCAAAATTTGAAAAATTTTTGAACATATTTTTAAAAAATATTAAAAAAAAAAAAATTCCGAATCTAGAAGCTAAGACTTGGTACCTTTTCCTGTGAGGCGCCTCTCTCTCTTTCTCTCTCTCTCTCTCTCTCTCTCTCTCTCTCTCTCTCTCTATATATATATATATATATATATATATATATATATATATATATATATATATATATATATATATATATATATATATATATATATATATATATATATATATATATATATATATATATATATATATATATACAGTATTGCGAAAAAGTTAAGAACCTCATTTTTCAAATAAAATATATTTTATTTGAAAAATTTTTTTTTTTTAATTTAACCAAAAGTTAAATTAAAAAAAAAAAATTTTTCAAATAAAATATATTTTTATTCTAAAGATAAGACAGTCTTTTTTTCAAACATATAGAACATGAGGAAAAAAAGATTTTTTTTTTTAATTTAAAAAGTAGAACCTATAAAAATAAGGACTAAATATTATGTGTTAAGTTTTTTCAATTTTTTTTTTTCTGAAAAAATTAAGAACCACAAAGAATTTTTTGTGCTAAATCCAGTCAAAACGACTTTTTTGAATTGATTTTTACCTTCTTATTTAAATGTTCTATTATTGACCTGATTCGTTGCCAAAAAACCAATAGTATTAAAAAAATTTAATTTCAAACAAAAAAAATTCTTTTCTTTTGAAAATATGAGCAGAAAAGCTATTACCAATGAAGATCGTGTAAAAGTAATGCATTTTCACCAGGAAGGTAAAACCGCTCGTGAAATTGGAAAAATAATAACACGATCATATAGTTCTGTGCTAACAATCGTCAGAAGATTCAAAGAAACGAAATCTTACGTTGATCGCCTTCTTTCTGGAAGATTGCGTTTGACGACACCCAATAATGATCGCCTTTTAATTAGGTAGGTAAAGAAAAATCGAACCATGCCGTCGCATAAATTAAGAAGAGAATGTAAGGTTTCAAATGGACGTCAAGCATCAGCATCACTTGTGCGTAGAAAACTAATAGCTAAAAATATGCTACGGAAAAAAAGCGCGAAAAAGCTGTTCTAAAACCGCGACTCAACAAACAACATATCAAAAAAGCTGTTCTAAAACCGCGACTCACCAAACAACATATCAAAAAGCAAAAATAACTTTGCCAAAGTGTCAAAGAATGGTCAAAAGAAAAATGGAGAATAGTAATGTTTAGTGATGAGATTAACATCGAGGTTGATGACCGAAAAAATCGAATTATGATTCGAAGGCACCCTTCAGAAAAATATAATCTCGATTGTATCGTTTAAAGAACAAAACAAGGTAGCAGGTCGTTTGTAATATGGTGATGCATGACATATTATGGTCTTTTTAAATATGTTTAAAAAAACGGTATGTTTAAATTTTTTTTTTTTTTTTTAAATTTGCATTCACTCCGAACAAGGCTGCAAGCAACCACTATTAAGTTGGGAGTTACTAGGAAAAAAAAGAGTTATAGAGCAAGGAAACGGTTGACAGATGACTTGAAAAGTTGAAGGTTGTATGAGTCAGGAAAACATGAAGATGGGAAAGAGTTCCAAAGGGTTGAAGTGCGGGGAAAAAAACTAGATGAATAAAAGTTTTTAGTGCATGCAGGGACAGATACAGTAAACGAATGAGAATTAGCTGAATGACGAGTAAAACGAGAATGAATTTTAAGAGATGGAAATAGAGATGATAACTCCTTTGAGCAGTGACCATGATAGTATTTGTAGAAAAGAGAAAGAAATTATTTGATGGTCGACTTAACTCTATTTATTACGTCGATATTTTAATAACAACTTGTTACCATCAATTGATACACTTGAGCAAAGCGTTCCGTTCATTTTTCAGCAAGACAATGCACCATGTTACAGGGCTAAAATTGTTTCTGAATGATTCGAAAGGATAAATGTTAAGCGTCTAACTTGGCCATTAAATAGCTTAAATCTAAATTGCATTGAAAAACTTTAGAGTTGGTTTAATAAAGAGATTTCCAAGAAAGCACCAGGAGCCTTGAGGAGTTGCGCAATATTTTACCAACAATACTTGGAAATATTTCCAAACTTATTTTAGAGAATTTGATAGACTCGATGCCAAATCGTATAAATGAGTGCTTAAAAATGCATGGTACAATTACGCGGTGTTAGGTGAAAATTACCGTTGTTTGTTCTGTATATATATATATATATATATATATATATATATATATATATATATATATATATATATATATATATATATATATATATATATATATATATATATATATATATATATATATATATATATAGATATATATATATAGATATATATATATATATATATATATATATATATATATATATATATATATATATATATATATATATATATATATATATATATATATGTATATATATATATATATATATATATATATATATATATATATATATATATATATATATATATTTATATATATATCAGGGCTGTGGAGTCGGAGTCGGAATCGGAGTTGCAGAATTTAAACAACTGGAGTTGGAGTCGAAGTTGTACTCGAAAAATTTAAACAACTGGAGTCGGAGTCGGAGTTATTACTTTTTTTTTAATTCTCCACACCCTTTATATATACATATATATATATATATATATATATATATATATATATATATATATATATATATATATATATATATATATATATATATATATATATATATATATATATATATATATATATATTCTATTAATATATATATACTCTACTAATATATATATATTCTACTAATATATATATATTCTATTAATATATATATATTCTATTAATATATGTATGTGTGTATGTGTGTGTGAATAAAAGTCAGTTATTTTTAAAGAAATATTTAGATATATCTTTAATTTACGATTATATTTTTGTTTTTATTTAGTGGACATTTCCTAAAAACAGCTTTGACTTTATGGTGTATGCATTTACCCTGTATACTTTAATTGTGTTGGCATTTTTAGTGTTAGTTTTTTGGATGGTGAGTCAAAAATGTCATACATCAACTTGTTTATCTCTATATACTATATGCATTATTGCCTTTGTATACTTTTTGTATCACTGTAAGAGAGAAGATTACCCCCTAAAGTTAATTAGATCCATTTTGTCAGCAAATCAAGTATGGAAAGTTTATCACGTCTAAATATGTTTAACTAAAAGTAAATTTATAAAAAATGAAAATCTTAAGCTATTGCATTTGATGTAACAATAAATAATGTTTGCATCAAGCCTAAAAATCAATAACTGCTTCATTGAATTTTAAAATTCTAGAACAATCAACACAGCTTGCATCATATCTGACCGAAGAATTTTATCGATTCGCGAACGTAATACACAAGTTGTGCATTTTTAATTACAATACAAGCATAAACGTAAAGCTACCTTAGAAGTTCTAAAGATATTCAGATAAATGTTTCATTGAATAATCATCAGCGATAAAGCTGATTTTTTAAATTATAAATAGATGTAATATTCAGTTCTATTAACAATATTATGAGTCATATTGACTAAAAAATGTATTGCTGAAACTCCGCTAATAGATGATCCTTAGAAACTCCATAGACTTTTAATTTGCTATAGCAATGGAAATCAGAGAATTGTTTTTTGTTAATAGGCTATTAATTCAAACTTTATATATATATATATATATATATATATATATATATATATATATATATATATATATATATATATATATATATATATACATATATATATATATATATATATATATATATATATATATATACATATATATATATATATATATATATATATATATATATATATATATATATATATATATATATATATATATATATATATATATATATATATATATATATATATATATATATATATATATATATATAGATATATAGATAAGCTTAGTCAATTAAAGCAAAAATAAGCAGAGAAACTTCTAGCATCAGTATTATAGTGCTAATAAATTTAATAATTTAAAATTCGAAAAAAAAATTTTTTACCTACCGGGGAACACTTTTTTTTACTAAGGTGTCAGATAATAAAAATTCACAAATTTAAAAAAATCGCATCTCAGTGAGTTTATTTCAATTTTGATGTTCTTTGTGTTTAATAAATAATTAAAAAATTGTAACATGATTGTCATTAATATAATTAAGATTAATTCAGGGCTAATGACGTCAGAGGATCAGGGGTCTTGGTCCCTCTTCCCCCTACACCCACCCCACCCCCCACCCCACCCCACCCACACCCACACACCTTCTATAAAGGACTTTTTTTTTAATAAAAGTTTTGAAATTTTTAGAAATGAAGGACCTTTTTTTAGTAGTTGATGATTGTGTCCTCCCACAATCATCAACTACTACAAAACTCCCTCTAATTTTGATAACTGCATTGTTGGCTCTGTATATTTATTTGGTCAATTCTAGTTTTGTTAATTTTTAGTATTTATCTAATATTAGTAGGAAGAATGAGTGCTTCTAACGTACCTAAATTCATTTAGGATAAAGTAGAATCTTCTAACGTACCTAAAAAGTTTTCACTGTATTTGGGTGAAAGTAATAATCTTAACCCTTAAGAAAAATTTAACCTACTGTTAGAGATATCTTGTTATTTAACCTACTGTTAGAGATATCTTGTTATTTAACCTACTGTTAGAGATATCTTGTTATTTAACCTACTGTTAGAGATATCTTGTTATTTAACCTACTGTTAGAGATATCTTGAGGAAGGATCTTTTAATACAAGAATGTTTGCTCGTTAAAAAGATATTGACAAGTATGTAATGAAAAGTCACATTTAAAGGTTGCAGAAATATTGTCCTATATGGCTGTAGATCTTAAAAAAGTTGCTAGAGCTAAGAAAGCAGTAATGACTAAAGCAAAGACATCTGAAGAAATAAAGATTCAAGTACAACCTATCAAAGGTATATTTGCTCATGGCAGAAAAGATTTTTAAAGCATAACCTTATCACAAAACGATTTCATCAATGGGTTATGAAATAAAAACACATTATTCTGGACCTGACAGTCACTATATTACACATTTTACACCCATGAAGACAATACCTCACAATAATTCTGCTAAACAAATAGCTATTAATTGGATAGTTCCTCGGAGACTATTTAATTGGATAGTTCCTTGGAGATTACATAAAACTCTAGTAGTAATAGGAGAAGATTTAACAATCACTGTTACTAGTTCAGGAAAAGATGGAAGTTTGTTGAAAAATTTGGAACAATTGTTCGGTAAAAACTGTTTCTAGTCTATTTGTATGCTACATTGCAATGAGCTTCCTTTGAGGCACACTCTGTGTGCCTTAAAGGAAGCTCATTTTGTTGCTCTGGATGGACCACCAAAAATGTTGTTCAAATGTTGGTTTCACTGGACCAATATGAACAGCATGGAAAAACTTGATACATTTGAACCTATTGTAAAACCATTATTTCAAATCCCTGAAAAAACTCAAAGTTCAATGTCAGCATATTTATCACTCTGCCATAAACTGATTTCATGCATGTTTGACTATAGGCAAGATGGACCCAAAAAGGCTAATGTGTTTCAAATAATAAATGGCTTACAACTCAAGAAGCTTTTATTTTTCTCTATATTAGTAACCATGGCTTTACTGATGATGTTCTAAGAAGATTTCACTTAATTTTAAAACGGGTTTAAGTGTAAATTCACATGTGGTATAAAATCAAAGTGAAACACAGTATTATTGAGGCCCCGGAACACATAGTAACACTATTAAAACTGCTGAGAAAAAGGAAGATGAGATAAATTAAATTGCTACTCAGTACATAAAAAATGGAGCTTATTTTGCTCATTCTGAATAATTGATTCTTTCCCTTTTAGCAAGCTCAGATAAGAAATCTAGGAGGTTTGCCATTAAAACTATCAAAGAAATACGGAAAGACTTGGAGTATGGAAAAACTTGATTCAAGCCAAGGAGGAAGGTCCTACTCAATCTGGGAGCTATATCCATACCAGATCAGATTCACTTGGACAAAGAAGATAAATCAGAAACTGTATTTACTTGTCAAATACCTACAAAAGATCTTGACAATTTCTTAGAGAAGCAACTTTCTTTCCCCTACACACAGTCTTGTGAAAGAGCGGTAAAAAAGGTGACAGATGCATCTGCATCTGTTTGTGGATTTGAGAGAAGAGATGGATTTGTTAGCAGCAGGATGACTCATAGACTAATAATGCCTAAGCTTTATTGGAATTTGATTATTTAAGAATTAGATTTTTATACTGTAAATATATGTTTCAAAATGAATATGTAACTTTACAAAACAAATAGTTAGTCTTAATGCCGCTTTTTTCTTTTTCATATCTGTTTAGACACAAATAACATTAAAATCGGACTAAAATTTAATTACTTTTAAGATGTCAGTTTTACGATCTGACATCTTAAAAAAAACAAATTTCCTGGTTAGTAGCAAATTTATATATATATATATATATATATATATATATATATATATATATATATATATATATATATATATATATATATATATATATATATATACAGTATTGGACAAAATATTTGCAGCCAACATCAAACAATGCTAAAAAGTGTTCCTAATTTTACATGTCTTAAAAACGAAACGAACTATACTACCACAGCAAACAGTTCAGGATTCTGGAGTAATAGCATTCCATGACATGAGCAATCAGCTGACAGGTGACAGCACACAGGCAGAATTTCGTTGACAAGTGCCATTTTGCAGAGGACAAAGCAAGTGCAACTTTTTTGGTTTGTTTCATTTTATTAAGTCTGGTCCGTGTTAACGTGTTTTTTAAAACTTTTTAAAACTATTTTTTGGTTCCACAAAAAAGCTCCGCAATAAGATTTAAGAGACTTTCCAAAATTTGTATGAGAATAATGTTGATAAATAAAATTGTCATTTCTTAGACCATATTTGTATTTGGGCTTTATAGCAAATAATTTTTGAAAAGATATAGGAGTTAAGTTTATCTTACATTTAAATATAAAGCAAAGAGCGTTAAAATTGAACGTTGAATTAATGCGTGTTTATTTACAAAAGTTCTCGCTTTATATTTGGTCTTTATAGCAAATAATTTTTGAAAAGATATAGGAGTTAAGTTTATCTTACATTTAAATATAAAGCAAAGAGCGTTAAAATTGAACGTTGAATTAATGCGTGTTTATTTACAAAAGTTCTCGCTTTATATAATATTTTATACTATATTAATATATATTAATTAATATTATATTAATACTCCAATATTTTTTGAAACTTTGTTGCGCAAGGTTTCAATATAATTTTTCCGTGTAAGATTTTCATCAATAAGAACTCCAAGTAAAAGTATAACTTTTGATTGTTTTATTTGAATATTATCTATATATATATATTTGAGGCATATCATTTGGCAAACGATATTTTCTGGATTTTGGATGAAAAAGAGTCCATTTACTTTTTTCTATATTAATTGATAACTTATTTGACTTGAACCATTTTAAAGTTTTAATTAGCTCAATGTTTGTGTCATTAAATAGTGTTATGATATTATTGCTATACAGAAAAAAGTTTGTGTCATCAGCAAATATCACTGTTTTTAAATTTGAGGCATTATAAAGATTATTTATATATGAGAAAAAGAGGTCCTTCTCCTTACAATGTACATGTGTCTGTTGAATCTGCTATTATAATATATGCAAACCATCCCAGTATCATAAACATTAAAAGCAAATCCAAATTGTATCCTCAAAATTTTAAAATTCATTAAATTATTCCCGATGATGAAAGAAAATTATTTATTCTTTAAATAGTAAAAAGAAGACTAGTAGAGATATTCCAACGTTAATGTTAAAATTTATGTCATAGATTTTAGAGAAAGTCTTGTATAAATCTTCAATAAATCTTGTATAAATATAAGATCTTTTATAAATAATTGCATATCCCAAGGCAAATTTCCGTCCTTCTTAAAAACGGCTGATGTCACACCATGTTTTTAAAAAAATTACCCTACTGATACGCCCAATAAGTATTTTGTCAGTTCTCTCAAAAGTGTATGAGATAGTTATTTACGAGAAAATACGGGTTTTTATAGAGCTAAGCCTCAACAAATTGGTGTGTGGGTATTGGAGAGGTTAAAGTGCACAGCACGCACTTTTTAATTTAGATAATAAGTGGCAAGAATGTTTAGATAAAGGAGGTATAGTTGGCGCTATGCTTATGGATTTATTAAAGACATATGATTCAATTCCACATGATTTACTTATAACTTAGAAGTTATGGGTTTTATTACGATAGCCTCAAACTCTTATTATCTTACCTTCCTGCTCGCAAACACAGAGTAAGACTAGGATTGTCATTTTCTGAATTTTTAGATATGGAATCTGGTGTACCTCAAGGCTCAATTTTTGGACCAATTTTCTTTGATATTTTTATCAACAATTTTTTTTTATTTATAAAAGACTCTGAAATCTGCAACTATGCTAATGACAACACTCTTTTTGTTTGTGACAAAAACCTAGAGAGTGTTATGGCTCGTCTTCAAATAGAAACATCAAATGCGATATCATGGTTTACTTTAAATAAAATGGTTATAGATCCAAACAAAATTCAATTTTTTTTAGCTAGCTTAAAAAATTGGGAAAATCAATTTTTAATGGTTGGAAATGTAAAAATCATGATTCCCTCTAATATTAAACTTTTTGGGTTTACAATTGATAAAGATTTGAAATTTGATGATCATATTAAAAGTCTTTGTGGGAAAGCAAATAGTATATGCTATGCTCTTTCACAAATAATGAGCTTCCCTTAAGTAAAACAAGCTACTGTTTTATTTAATGCTTTTATACTGTCAAATTTTTCCTATTGTCCTTTGATTTGGATGTTTCGTTTAAAGTATAATAATAACCTAATTAATAAAATTCATTAAAAAGGACTTCGCATTGTCTATAAAAGATTTTATCTCCCATTAAAAGAAATTCAAAAAATAAAAAATATCCCTAGTATTCACCTTAGAAATTTAAAATTTTTGTTAACTTTTTAAATCTATAAATGGTTTAAATCCAGAATTTATGTTAGATCTTTTTATCAAAAATTCTCTACCGTTAAGTCTTCGCTGTAGTAAAAAATTAGTACTCCTACCCATAGTCTCTAAACATAAGTTCATAAAAAGTAACTTATATAGAACAACCTCGCTATGGAACTCCCTAGACAAAGAAACTATGTCAATAAGTTGTCTAAAGATGTTCAAAAAAGTATTTTAAAATTGTACGGAAAATCTTGTTTTTGTAAAATCCGTCAAAAATATTTTTTTGGTAATTTTTTTTTTTTTTTTTAACTTTCAAATTATGCAAATATTGCTTGATGTAGAGCTAATAAATCCAAACTTCGGCCTCTTTATCGTCAGCAAAAACATGTTGCTCGTCTTATTAATCCAAAGCTTCGGCCTTTTTATCGTCAGTTGCTCGTCTTATTAATTTATAAAGATAGATTTACTCATGCCAAGCTGCTTTTATTTGAAATGGAAATTCTTGATATATATCAATTAAATGTTTTTAATATTCTTAGTTTTATGTACAATTTGTACATAAAACAAAGAATATTTTTACAGTACAAATGTAACATTTGTACAGTACATATGTAAAACATGGCAACATTTGTACAGTACAAATGTAAAACTCAAACCCAGTTTCATTCCATAATTTATATATAAAAATAAAGATAAAAATAAATACAACTTAAGAAATGGTGATTTAATTCGTCAACCATTTTTTCAAACTAATTTTGGAAAAACAATCATTTCGTGTAGCTTCTCTTTGGAATAAAATAGTTTTAAAACATTTTGACTTTTCTTTGGAATGGAGTTACCTCTTATTCAAAAAAAAAGCTTAAGGTAATCATTTTGTCTATTGATGATATATATATTTTTTTTTAAATATTGAATAATTTACTTTTTTATTTTTTATGCAGTGATGTAACTGAATATGTATATGAATGCACTTAAACTTTTCTTGTGCTTTATTCAATTGGACATGTATGAATGCATTTGATTTTTATGAGATATTTAAACTTACAAGCGGTTCTCGATGAAGACTTGATGATCATCTGCGAGTATCCGCTTTCTTTTTATTTATTAAATCAAACACTTTTATATTTTATGCGTATTTATATTTTCTAGTTGTAAAAGGATTTTTTAATCTTAACGATTTCATTTATTTGTATAACGATTTTTATAATTTGTATAAATTTTAAGTTTCAAGTTCTTCATCAACGGTTCTCTGAGACGAGACCTAATGGTCTTCTTTGAGTATCCGCGTTCTTTATTTTTTACTTATTTATTTTTATAATATCTTTACTTGTAATTTTTCTCGTGTATATTTGTATTTGTATCTTAAACATTTTAATAGTGGTAGTATTAGTAGTAGTAGTAGTAGTAGTAGTAGTAGTAGTAGTAGTAGTAGTAGTAGTAGTAGTAGTAGTAGTAGTAGTAGTAGTAGTAGTAGTAGTAGTAGTAGTAGTAGTAGTAGTAGTAGTAGTAGTAGTAGTAGTAGTAGTAGTAGTAGTAGTAGTATAAGTAGTAGTAGTAGTAGTAGTAGTAATAGTAGTGTTCATTCACACTGAACTCTTGGCAGCCATTAAAGCAAAAAAAAAGCCTCTCAACATGTTTTTATAAGGAATATATAAAGAAATTGTTAACAAAGTATAGATTAAAATAAAAATCCACAAATGTTGTAATGTACAAAATAATATTGGATATTTTATCATAATATTGGATATCATTATTTAAAGAACGCGGGAACCTAGTAGAAGAACAATGGTCTTATAATCAAGAATCCGCTATACATTATTACATATATTTGGTTATTGTAATATAAAGGTCAATAAAAATTCATGTCATTAAAAATTACGCAAATTTAATAACTATATTTCATTTAAAGATACATTCAAACGTCTAAAATTGTGAACGTTTATAGCATAAGTTGAGTTATATGGAACGATCGTGTATATTATCTTTATAACATGAGAAAACTTTAAAATTTACTGTATATATTTTTGACTAACAAAGTCTTTTTTTCTGTATACATTTTTTTCTATATATCAAAATGTCAAAACTTTCCATTTATAAAATATATCAAGCTAGATTAAAAAAATTGAAATATGTAATAAAGGAAACAAAGGGAAACTACTTAGATGAAAGCCCCCTACGCTATTGAAGGTATCCATTCAAGCAAAAAACAAACTGTTTTATAAATCTCTCTTAAAAGCTCTACCTATGTGGAAAAGGTAAGCATGACTTGTTTTGCTCTGAAAACATTTGAATGAATTAACGTTTCTACCGTTTACGTATCGTTTCTACCGTTTGCTAAAAAATATTAAAGTCAATTAAGAATAAGTTTCGAAATGACCGGTCTGAAATAGATAATTACAGATTTGGTTGGCTTAGTAAAGACCTGTAGAATTGTAAAGACCCCTATTTTTACACGCCCTGTCAGCTTGTTTATATCAACACATTTACAATAAAAATAATTAAATTAACAACAATAATATGTTAATTCAAACAAAAACCTTATATAAATATTTATATAATTAATTCAAAATATAATTAATTCAAACAATAATGTAATAATTGATACTAACAGTCTAGTTTCATATAATTTTTTTTCTTATTTTGGTTTGCGTAATAATTTTTTAGTTTATTATTTTATTATTATTATTATTATTATTAACTTTTTTTTTTTTTTAATTTTTATTTTACAAATTTTGAATGAGTAAGTATTACTGTAATATTAAAAGAAAAAATCGCAAAAATTAAAAAAATTTTGACGAAATAAAAAAAAAAAAATCTTTCGTTGTTTTTTTTTTTTTACTTTTCTTATTTGACTCATGAATGGCTATGAGAGTTCTTTAGATTTAAATTTGGTTATTTAAAATATGAAAAAAGAATTTGAATTATTTTTTCATATTTTAGGAAACCTCAAAATTCATTATTAAGTGTTACAAAAGAATTGAAAGTTTAAACAACTCAAATTAAAATTCAATCAAAATGTACAATTGCACTAATTTTATAAAATCAAATTTGAAGACTCTGTGAGAAGAGTTTGCGCAGAAATAACCCAATGGGCACGGTACGTTTTTAAAACGTTTTTTGGACGTTTTTATTATGTCTAAACCTTATAAAAACGTCTAAAGAAAGTTTAAAAAACGTACCGTGCCCACTGGGATTAAGCAGTTAAGTAGGAACCATTTAATTTATATAATTTAAAAAAAAAATGTTTTTTAAGAAACATGAAACTTTAAATATAAATTTTATATTATTTATGTTAAAAATATAATGACACTTAAAATATGTTTGTCTAAACAATAAACATCTTAAAAGGAAAACAGCATGTCTGGCTTAAAAAGAAGGATTTACTTTTTCATGTGTTTTGAATGTTACAAAAATTTGTTAAAAAATCGCTATTAAATTATTGTGTAAAAATTGAAAGAATTTTTTATTGTAAAATTTTGTTTAGAAACATACGTTGAAATAAATAATTTAAACTTTACACTGGTAAACGTTAAAAAATTGAAGTTATTGAAATTTCATTTTTATTTTTATTTGTTTGTTGTTTAAGGTGGTACTACCCTACATTTTTTATTTTTCAAAATCTGATATTTTTCTTAAAATGATAAACATTTTTCAACAGTAGTTAAAAAACTAAATATAAAAAACAACATTTTTTTACTTATTTGTCACAAAAAAATGCTGAGTCAGCAAAAAAGAGCAAAAAACATGCATTCACAAGAACATAAATAACTTGAGTAATATTTGAAATAAAAACTTTAAATTTTACAAACATATAGCTAAATGGTTGGTGGAGGGCCCTTAGTAGAATTTTTTGAAAATACAAAGCCAATATAAAATGGCAGATATTAAACTGTAAAATTCATAAAAAATGGTCCGTGGGGTATGTAAAATTTTAAATTTTGATCGAAGTAAAAAGTATTTTTTGATTATTCTACTACCAACCCTTTCTACAATATCAATGAACAAACTGTAAAAATTTCAAAGAAAAAAGGTTAGTAATTTCTGAGATATCAATGTTCTAGTTTTAAAATATTTTATAAATATTATTCTGAGAAAAATAGCTTTTAAAATAAAAAATGTCATAAACTAAAAAAATCTCTAATTAAAAAACATTTAAACTGGCCACAAAAATATGATTAACCACCTTTAATATTTTGTTCTGTGTCAAAATGACCTATTTTATAATACCAATGAAAAAATTGTGAAAATTGGTCAAACATATAAACAGACATGGTTGCTAAGGCCGTTGCTAGGGATTTGAAAATTACCTTATTGCCTTTAAATACTAATTTAAGTACTTTATAACATTTTTTTATAGGAAAAAAAATTATAATCGTGATTCAGGATGTTCAAACTGTTAAAATTTGAAAAAAATTTTTTTTTTTTTTTTTTGATGTTTTTAATAGAGTAGTACCACCTTAATAATGTGTTTTTTTTTATTCAACAATATTCATTATTGTTATATTTTTGGCTTTTTTAAATTTCATTAATGTTATTTTTTTGCTGTTTAAATTATTTATTATTGTTATATTTTTCTCTTCTTAATGACAATAAAAATAAATAATATTTAAAAAAAAGTTTTTTCATAATTAAAAGCAAAAAATAAAAATGATTTCAATGAAAGAGATCTATGAATTGAAACTTCAAACAAGGAAAAGTGAAAAAACTTGAAAGACAAGCATTTGTTATATTTAATTTCAATTGGCTTTTAGCTGACGAAGAATGATTTGCTCTTCTTGAAAAGATTAAAAAAAAATTTAAATGAAGTTAATTGGAAAAAACTAACTTTTTTAAAGTTAGCCGGATTTTATTATCATTTTTGTTAATTGGTTATGACATTTGATTGGTCATGACATTTTGTTGATTTGTACTTTTGATTATTAAATCATGTTGACAAAAATTTGTGCAAAATTTTTGAGAAAAATCTTGATCTATTTAGGTGTTAATAAGTGACTAGTGAGAGAAAAAAATATTTTAACAGTAGAATAAAATAAAGTTAAATCTATTTTTAAAAGTATGAATTTTATTCACCCAACATTTTATAACAGTTGTCACTAGTCACTTGTCACTTATCACTTAAAAGTTGTTTTAGGTCACTTGTCACTAATTGAAAGTTACTGTCACAAATTTAAAAATAAAATTCTTGCTCACATTCATTTATCTGCAAACTAAATCTTGCTTACTCTCATTTTTACTTAGCATAATATCTGGACTGGGCACTATTCATCAAAGAGAATTATATATAAACTTTAAATTATTTTGCAAGAAAAAATTGCTTTGCAATTGTTTTTTTAGTTCTTCACTTAGTTATGTCAGCTTTCCAAGACATTTTATCAGTTAAAGTTTTTATAAAGTTCTTTAGCTTTTGAACAAAAGATAAAAATAAAAATAAAATAATAATAATGAACTAAAACCTGAGGGAAAAAAATGCATGAAAATTTATATAAAATAAGTAAGTTGCTAGCTGTCGTTGGTAACAGTTCTTAAAAAGATGCTAGCCCATTTCCCATGGAAATTGTATATAGCATATTTAAAACTTTTATTTTAGTTTATTTTCGGTATTATTTTAAGTTTATTTGTTGTTGTTGTTTTTTTATCGTTTATAGTTGCGTCACCCATTATTCGTGTACTAATTTTTGTTTTTTAATTTTTAGATAAAATTCAATATTTAAATGTCTACCAATAAAATCAAGGTCATAGCCACAATTTTTCAAGCCACAACTGACTGTTTTCTAGCCAAGACGTTATGCTTTAGTCGGATTATGCGTGATGACTTAATTTTTGAAACTTGAGATATTTGAAAAGTGGAACTATTTGTTTGACTGTCAAAGGAAATTGGAGCTGATAGTTGAAATAAGTTCCATTTTAAGTATCAATGGGTAATAATATTTTAAAATTTAATGTTGTCTTGTAAAATTTTATTTGTCTTCAGTGTTTAATAAAAAATGAAAAGTCCTTTTTTATTTTTCAGATTTTACTGTGCTGTCACAAAACAATAACTTGTTAATGAGCAAAAGCATGTTGGATGTTTTACGACATAAAAATTTACTTAAAAGATTTATCACAAATTTTTTTTAATCAATAATGAAAATAAAAAAAGTTTATAGTAAAACTGAGAACTATCGTGAAGCTAATGTTTCAATAAACAACTAACTAACAAGGATTTGAAAACTTTAAAATTTCAAGATCAGATAGATTATTTTATACCTTCATTTTATTTTATACTTCAACACTTCTTTGCTGCTGCTGATTTTTTTTTACTAAACAATATGTTCTTATTATTGGTTTAAACCAACTCAACCTGTTACCCGCTACATGGGATCACAAGACTTTACGTACATTTTTTTTCTTGATGCAAGTGTTGTTTGCTTTTTTTTTAAACAAAACAATTAAAATTAACTTTAAACACAACGTAATTACTACTAAATTAAAAATGATGAAAAATACATCTCTTTGCAACAAACAAACTTAGTGAACTTAAATGTTTTAGTTCAGTGTGAAAATAAAATTATTTTACAACTGCAGTATTTGCTTTTGAAAAAAATTTAAAGAATATTATGAAAAATCACAAAATTTTGTGCTACACAAATTTTCAGTCTTATTAGTATGCTAAACAAGATGGTATTAATATTATTAGTATGCTAAACAAGATGGTATTAATAGTATGCTAAACAAGATGATGGTATTAATATTATTCCAAAAACTTTTACTAATTTTTTTTATTTTCAAAAACTTGTTTAAACTTATTAGAAACCTTATTCAAAAATTTTGAAAATAGTTCTCATAATTTACGTTGTGTTATAAAGTAACTTGTAGACATTGCGGTATGTGAAAAAATCAACAATTATACAATTAGGATTCGGATATTATATTTATGCAAGACTGCATGATAATTTTATGAACTTTAAATTTGACACAAACTTGGTGTTTTTAAAAAAAAATGGCTGTAAAAAAGTGTTGAACTCAAACGGTTGTAAAAAACTCAAACGGCTGTAAAGTATTGATTAACTCAGCTTACAACTTTGTAAAGCGTTGTGTTTAAAAATAAAATGGATTTACTGATGATTACTTTAATGTAACTTTAAGGACCAGACAATTATTAATCTGAATTGCTTGAAGTTTTATCAAATTAGTCTCAATGTTAAAAATTGCGTCGGTTATTAAATAAATGCTTAAGTATACTTGAGTTTTATTTTTAATATTAATTAATAATAATTTTTTCTTATTATATATTATATATAATAATTGATTCTTCATCTATTAGCCTGGCGCAGATGTATTTTTAATACATTGTTTCCAGTTTAGGATGTTGAAAGCTGGATCTTCTTGACTCGATTCATGGGTTTTGCTTGTGTCTCTGTTTTTATGATTAGGCAGCTCATTCTATTATTTCCAAATGAGGGTACAGCTCTAAAACTCAGTTTTATGGTTCTGAGGCCGGCTGGTAGTTAGGTTTCCCGAACTCTGTGGTAGCTCTCAGAGAGGCTGATTCCGTCAACAGCTGAAAAATATCAGAGTACTAACAGTGCCATGTTGCGCATGGATGGTGTCCCTGTTTGTACTTTTGGTGTGCATTGCCAAGACCACATTGGAGCCCTTTCTTACGGCTTCGGGTTTATTAGTGGGGTGAGGCAATTGCTTGAGCTATAAAACAGTGTACTGAGTACTATCTATTTTTCGAGTCAAGTTCTTTAACAAATTTAAAAATGAATAAAGAAACAAAAACTATAAAACACAAAAAACCACAGTCATCACCAAGTTCGCTAAACCTATCATTCACCAATATTCGTGGTCTTCGAAGTAACTTTTCTTCTGTTGAGTCTTATCTCTTGCAAAGTTCACCAGACCTACTTGCTCTTTGTGAGACTAATTTGAGTTCGGCTGTTCCATCTTGTGATCTTAGTGCTTTCGTTTAGCACAACTTCACTCTATCGCCTTTCTCTTTGTTCTATATCGCTCTCCTTCATCCCAAGATTGCACTATTCTTGATGTTATTTCTGATCAAATTGACCAAGCCCTCTCTCTTTATCCATCGGCCAATATCGTCGTTGTTGGTGACTTTAATGCCCATCACACCGATTGGCTCTAGTGTCAGTGAATCTGCTGGCGTTAAGGCCCTCAACTTTTGCCTTTCTCAATCTCTAACTCAAATAGTCAACTTTCCAACTCGTTTTCCAGACAACCCTAATCATTTACCTTCTCTACTCGACTTATGTCTTGTTTTGGATCCTAGTCAGTGCTCAATTTCTCCACATTCACCCTTAGGTACTTCTGATCACGGTTTGATCTCTCTAAAACTATTATCAAATTCTTCTACTTCATCAGAGTCCCCCTATCATCGTACCACATACAACTACCTTAAAGCTGACTGGGACTCTTTCCGTGATTTTCTTCGTGATGGCCCTTGGGTAGAAATCTTTCGTCTTCCTGCTGACAAATGTGCTTCTTACATAACTTCGTGGATTCAGGCTGGCATGGAATCTTTTATTCCCTCTCGACGATTCCAGATCAAGCCTCACTCTTCTCCTTGGTTTTCCTCACATTGCGCTGCAGCAATTTCTAATCGAAACCGTTACTTCCATATCTATCAGCAAAACAGTTCTCCATAAAACAGACGTCTGTTTATTACTGCTAGGAACAGTTGTAAAAAGGTTTTGTCTAACGCCAAAGCCCGCTATTCTCAGATCATGAAATCTCGTATTTCATCACAAAAATTAGGCTCTCGTAATTTCTGGAGAATCTTTAATAGTATCAATAATAAGAGCAAGTCTGTAATTCCACCTCTTTTGTATGGTTCAGATTTTGTCACCTCACCTAAAGACAAAGCTGAATTGTTTGCCAAGAACATTTCATCAATATCATCTCTTGATGCCACTAGTTGCGTTCTGGTATAGCCGTCAAACAGGTTGATCCATTGCTTGACATTCATATCACTCCAGCTTCTGTATCTAAAGTGATTTCCCGGAGAACAGCTCCGGAGAACACTTCTTGCAGAAGTGTTCTCCGGAGCTGTCGTCTATCCTTTCAAAACTATTTAACAAGTGCTTATCAGAGTCTTGTTTTCCAGCCTGCTGGAAAGCAGCATCTGTTATCCCTATTTTCAAAAATTCTGGAGAGCAATCTGATTCATCTAACTACCGTCCCATTAGTCTTCTTCCTATCATAAGCAAGGTTTTTGAATCTTTAATTAACAAACACTTAATCTCTTATCTCGAATCTCATAACCTACTTTCTGATCATCAATATGGATTTCGATCTTCTCGTTCTACGGCTGATTTGCTATCAGTAATAACCGATATGTTTTATCGGGTATTAGATAAAGGTGGAGAGGTTAAGGCCGTTGCTCTTGACATTTCTAAAGCGTTTGATAAAGTTTGGCATGCTGGTCTCCTCCATAAGCTTTTTTCTTACGGTGCATCTGGAAACATCTTTAAAATTATTGAATCCTTTCTTTCCAATGGTAGTATATAAGTTATCCTTGATGGACAGCACTCTTCTTCTTATTCTGTAACCTCAGGGGTTCCCCAAGGTTTAATCCTTCGCCCTATACTCTTTTTAATTTACATAAACGATCTTCCAGATATTGTCACATCTAAGGTGGCATTGTTCGCTGATGATACTACCATTTATTTTTGTCACGATAAGAAGCCAACTCCCTCTGATTTCTTGCAGGGGGCATCTGAGCTTGAAAAGGATCTCACTTCTGCTACAGCATGGGGCTCAGAGTGGCTGGTGAACTTTAATGCAGATAAAACTCAATTTTTTTCGGCCAATCGTTATTGCAATAATTTAGACCTTCCTATATTTATGAACGGTAATGTACTCGATGAGTCTCCTACCCTTCATCTTCTAGGATTAACTCTTACTTCTGATCTTTCTTGGAAACCTTATATCAAATCCGTTGCAAAATTAGCATCTGCTAAAGTTGCTTCTCTTTATCGAGCTCGTCACTTTCTTACTCTGGATTCTATTCTCTATCTCTATAAATCTCAAATCCGGCCTTGTATGGAATACTGTTGCCATATCTGGGGCGGATCTTCTAATGATGCCTTTTCTCTTTTAGACAAGGTGCAAAAACGCATTGTAAACATAGTTGGACCTGCTCTTGCAGCCAACCTTCAACTTCTGTCACATTGTCGTAATTTTGCTTCTCTTTCTCTTTTCTACAAATACTATAATGGGCACTGCTCTAAAGAGCTATTGTCTCTTGTGCCATCTATTAAAATTCATTCTCGTGTTACTCGTCATTCAATTAAGTCTCATCCTTTTTCTGTTACTGTTCCTAAGTGCTCCAAAAACTCTTATTCGTTTAGTTTTTTTCCTCGAGCATCAGTTATTTGGAATTCGCTTCCTTCATCTTGCTTTCCTGATTCATATAATTTGCAATCTTTTAAGTCGTCTGTCAATCGTTATCTTGCTCTACAATCTTCATCTTTTCTATTCCAGTAATTTCCAACACTAATTGGTAATTGCTTGCAGCCTTGTTGGAAGCGAAGATAATTAAAAAAAAAAAAATTTAATGGTAAAAAAAACATTAAAAAAAAAAATTCTTATAAAATGTAAAAAATCTTCGCGATCTTTGGAAAGGCATTAACATTCTAATTAATGTAAAAAAAAACTTTAATAAATCATCGTCAACTGTTTGCAAGAAAATGAAACATATATAACTGACCCGACTCTAATCTCGGAATTATTTAACACTTTTTTTTACAAATGTTGCTCACAAACTTAAATCCAATATTCGTTCGCCTAACGTCAACTAGAAAAATCTTTTATATATAAATTGAATCCAAAAAAAACATAAGGTTCAAACAGCATTCCTACAAACAATCTTAAAGATTTTAACTATGAACTTTCAAATACTTTTTCTAAACTCTTTTAATTGTTTAAATTATTTTCATTTTGGTTTTTGATCAAAACATTCTGCTTGCCCTGCATAAATAAGTATAACGGAAAAAATCAAGAAAGTTCTTGATACTGGTCATTTCGCTTGTGGTGTTTTTTTTGATTTACAAAATGCTTTCGATACCGCTGATCATAATATTTTGATTTCTAAATTAAAACATTATGGAATTCGTGGTATTGTAAATGACTGGTTTTGATCTTATCTTTCAGATTGAAAAGAATTTTTAAGTACTAATTGTTTCCGTTCTAATAGTAAATCAGTTTTGTGTGGTGTTCCTAAAGGTTCTGTTCAAGTTCCTTTTTTATTTTTAATCTACGTTAATAACCTAATCAACTCACTTCTCGTTAATAACCTAATCAACTCACTTCAGTTCATCAGTTCATCTGTTTGTTGATGATACAAAATCTCTTGCACATCAACAAACTGTATCATTCTTTATGTAAAAATGTTAATTCGGGTAAATCTAAAGGGTAAAGTTTATTTGTTAAAGGCTATCCTAATATGTTTTAACACCAAAAAAACTGAACTAATTTTTTTTCATCTCCGACAAAAAAAACTTCTTTAAAAATGTTGAAATCAAAATCAAAAATAATAATAAACGGTTATAAGCTAACCGTAGGCTTCCAATAATTTGTCATTATGTCGATAAAGTTAACTTAAGAATATTTACAACGCATTATTCTCATCTTACCTTAGCAATTGTTGTCAAGTTTGGGGTCAAGTTGAAAACTATTGCATTAACAAGTTGCTATTGTCTCAGCGTCAATCCATTTGATGAATAAATTTCCAACCATTCAAATCAGATACATTCGAGTCCTGCAATAAACTTTTCATTCCAAAATTTCCAGCGCTAGTAAAGTAATCTTCTTTTTTGTTTTTGAATAAAAACTTATTATCTCCTTCACAAACTTGTTCACAGAAAGTAGACTATTACATTGTAAACATTCTTATTATTACTATTACTATAATTTCAATTAATATTTTTATCTTACATTATTATAATATATTATTATTATTACTATTATTATTACTACTATCAAATCTATTGTAAAAATGATTTATAAAAAATAAATAGTTTGTTATTGTTGTTGTTGCTGCTGTTGTTATTATTGATAAAACAGAACGGCTTAAACTTTGTCCTTGAGGTATAAATACCAAATGCTTGTGAGAGTCAAATAAACTAGCAGGATGATCAAAAAATTGAATCTTCTATTAGCAATAAAAGAAGTCTTAAATCTTTTAAGATTTGAATTTTGATTGCATGAACAGAAACATAGTAATGTTTGCATGGATAGACATATAATTATGTTTGTATGGACAGACAGATAATAATAAAGCAATTAACATTTTTATTTTGAAAAAATGTTCTAAAGTGTTTATTTTAGCCCAATTATTCTTGAAATAACTCTATAACTGCTGTTTTAGATTTTAATGATGGAGCAAAAACTGCATGTAAAAACGGTTGAATTAAGAAATTAGGAAAAAATAAAAAACTCAACTTAAGTAGATTATATAACAAATAATAATGAAGAAAGTTGCTGAGAGCTTTGAAAAATGAAGAAGTATCATCATATTCAGTTAAAACAGGGGTCGGCGCCCGCGGCTTGCAAACCTTTATCAAAGTTTTGTGGCTCTTAAGCATTTCCGAGTTATATACATTAAAACTTTATAGAAAGAAATAAAAAATTCTACTAATTATAGTAATAATACTTTTCAAAACTTTTTCTTATAAAATAATGAATTAGAGGTATAGAATTATATTAAAATAAAGTACGTAACTATTTATATAGTATTGCTTTAGCCGCCAAATGTGCGTGAATAAATGTCAACATTGTATTTAAAAAACTTTTTGAATTTAATGCTTAAACATAAAATATAATCAGTGCGAAAACTGTATTGTTAGACAGACTGTTGTTTGAAAACTGTACTGTTAGAAATGAAACTCGATCTTACTAAGTTAAACCCTCACATGGCTATCCTTTTAAACAACATTATATTTTTGCCAAACATTTCTTTTCAAAAATCAAGATGTAAAAGACTTAAATGTAAAAATTGTCCATTAAAATTGTCTCCAAAACATTAAATCTTCGCGATTTTTTTGATAAAGTTAATGAAAGATATATCTAATATTGAACAAAAAAACCTGTTGGTAGTTTAGGGAGGGGGAATGTTTTTAAGTGTTTGTGGTCAAAAGTTTTCAAATACCCGAAAAATTGGTTATAAAAATGTTTCTTTTGCTACAGTTATGACAGCTTATTTTAACAATCTCAATAAGATATTGGAAGGACTAGTTTACCATGATGATTGATACCATTATGACGAATTTACCATGATAGTAAAGAGATTATCATAGGAAAGTTTTAACCATCAAATCAATAATGAATTCTTTTGACAACAATTTTACAGAGATTAGAATGGTAAAATTTACTTTGTCATTTTTGACGCATCCATTTACTGTAAATACCAATAAAAAGATTTTTAAAGTGTTCCAAAAGGTCAGATTTTAAGTTAATAGATTTGAAATAAAAAAATATATATTTGCAAGCAGAATTAAAAAACTTGGAAAGAAAGAAAGTAAAAATTTTAGTAGAAGTAAAACTTTGTTTCCATGGAGACAATAAAACAAAATTCTCTCTATCGCATTTTTGTTTTGTTTTTTTAATTTTTTGATAGCATTTATCATTTTTTTGGCTAACAAAAATTAGTAAAGGTTTCTGCAGTGCAAAAACCTTGTTGAAATCTGGCCTTATTAAAAATCAACACTGCGTCTAAGCATTTAACAAGGAATTTTACGCTTTCTTTCTTACTTGTAACACGAAAATAAGTCTAGAGTTCTCATTTAAACCTGGAATTCTTGCTTTTAAAGCAAGAGATCCAGAATAAACACTCTAACTACTAATAAAGCAAGCTCTCTAACCACTGCGCCACTGAAGGAGACGGTGATGCTATGGCTACTGCTCTTGACATGTCTAAGGCTTTTGACAAAGTTTAGCATGCTTCTGTCTTCTGCTTGTTTCATATTGTGTATCTGAAAAATTTGTTTCTTTCCGCTTTACTAAAGTCATCTTAAAACAGGCTGCCGATCTTGAATCTGATCATACTTCTGCAACAGATTCACAGTGGCTTGTAAATTTTAACTTCAATATTTTTCAGTTATTTACTACAAACAACTATTGCAATACTGTCGGCTATATTAATGAATGGCATCCCTCTCACTGAGTTCTCTTCATTACGTCTTCATGGATTATCGTTTACTACTTACCTTTCAAGGAAACCATATATACCATCGATTGCTAAATTAGCAACTATTAAAATTGTTTCACTTTATCGTGCTTGCCATTTTCTCTCTTGATTCCTTTCTTTACCTCTACAAATGTCTTAGTTCGTCCCTTATATGGACTATTGTTGTCATATTTTGGCTGGTTCTTCTAATGATGCTCTTTCTCTTCTAAGCAAGGTTCAAAAACACAATGTAAACATAGTTGAACCCACTCTATCTGCTAAGCTTGAGCCTCTTTCTCATCATTGTAAAGTTGCATCTCTTTCTCTTTGGACTACTTTATGGACGCTGCTCAAAGAAGCTATTATCTCTACCTCCATCGACTAAAAATCATTCTCGTATGACTCGTCATTCAACAAAGTCTCATTTGTTTACTGTGTTTGTCCTTGTATGCTCCAAAAACTTTTATTCGTCTAGCTTTTTTCCCGCACTTCAACCCTATGGAACTCTCTCCCATCTTCATGTTTTCCTGACTCATACATTCAGACAACATCCATTCTTTAATTTTTTTATTTTTTTTTCAAAATCATTAAACCGGAATTTTCATGAAAATGAAATTTTGATTACTTTATATACTGTAGTAATAACCAGGCAACATAATTTAAAAAAAACCTTGTTAAGAATTTCTTAATTTTAAAATATTGCAATTATTAGCGTTTTCGGTGTATATTTTCATGACTTTAACATCAAGTTATTATTCAAAAGCGGGGAATACTCTAATCTATCAATCTATAGGCCTATCTCTATACTTCCATGCTTCTCAAGAGTACTTGAGCGCACAATGTACTATAGACTTTTTTGCATACCTCAAAAATCACAATATCCTTTTTAATAACCAATACGCATTTAAAAACAACCATTCAACTGAACATGCAGTACCAAATTTAGTTATGGAAATTTTAAATGGGTTTGACAAAAACTAAAATATACTTGGAGTATTTATTGACTTCCTAAATGCTTTGATTAAGACGCTATCTAAACAATCGGAAACATTACAATAAAACTAACACTTCCCCTGAAATTAATACTTGTGGCGTTCCTTAGGGATCATTTCTAGGTCCATTGCTTTTTTTAATATATATTTAGAATATAGTATAGTACTATTTTTTTAACTTCTCATATACTAAACCATATTCATTTTGCAGATGACACCCAAGCTTTCTCCACCCACTCAAATATTAATACTATTTTTAACACAGTAAATCAGGAGCTTGAAGAGTGAAGCGATTGGTTGAAGGCCAACAAACTTTCCTTAAACATCTAAAAAAGCAAATATATTTTTTCACAAAACCATCAAAGACAGACACATTACCATTGAAACTTCCAAATATTTTAGTTGACATAACAAAATTAAAAAGAGCATTTTCTGTGAAGTTTCTTAAAATACAAGATTAGCATATTATCTGAAAAGAGCACTTCAACTTATTAGAAAATAGAATATCTAAAAACATTGGAATTATGCATAAAACTAAATATTTTTTAAATCAAAGTTTGTCTAAAAAGTTTATACTTTGCATTTATGTTCATAATTACATCAGCTGCAATGTTGCCTGGAAAAGTACGTACCACCTTTTTGCTCCAGTCAATTATCATTAGTTAAAACAAGGGGTAGAAAAGTAATTTAGCACCGAGAGAAATGGTACCAATTCATAAAAAGCCAGTTAAGCCTCAGTTTTAATTCATGAAACGCAAGTCAAGCCACAGTTTAAGGTTATTCAAACGTCTATGGCAAGAGCCACAGATTTTTGTAAAGAAAAGATTGTATTATTTTTCAATAAACTTACTGGACTTGTTGATAACCACTATATTACTGCAGATTTGCATTACAACGTAGATGAAACTGGAATAAGTATAGTTCAGAAATAAAGAAAAGGTTTAGCTCTGAAAAGTTTTCCTTTTCGCACCCCTTTCACCACTTGTAATTAAGTGGTGAAAGGGGTGCGAATGCCACTACTGTATGTTTTATGAATGTTGTTGGATCTTTTGTATCTCCAACACTGAAGTTTAAACGTAAATGATCTAAAAATAAGCGTTAAGATGGCGCACCACCAATGACAGTTTTTGGATGTTCTGATACTGGTTGGATAACTACAGATTTATTTACTTTGTGAATAAGTCATTTTTTAATTTTTATACACTTAACAATAATATAGTAAAAACAAATCATTCATTGTACATTTAGAACTGCTAAAATCATATAAAACAATTTACAAGTTTTTTTAACATTACAAGTTTTTTTAGTTTTAAACTGTACAAAACTGTTTAACAAATTAATTTTTCTTCAAACTTCTATTTATTTATATTATTTTACTACTCATAATTGTTTTTAAATGTTATTATTTATTTTTAAAAAATTATCTGACCAATAAAACCTGTTTAATTTAACCTACTCAAAAAAAATCACTAGCTTACAAATAACTACCTTACTATTTGTTTTTACTAAAATTTTACTAAAAAACGCTAATATTTGCCATTTTAGGGTTAGAGTTAGTTTTTGCCTCAGAAACAAAAGAGTTCAAACCCCACCTCTGGGCAAATTTTGCGACATCGGTTAGGACGGAGGTTTGATCTTCCTATTAAATACTCTTCCGTGGTGCTCTGTAATAAAATCGTAAGGACTTCTTGGAGCACCTAAAAAATTATCAAAACTAGATTTCGTCTATAAAAAACAAAAGCAAGCATGCTGCATTTCACAAATGGATATGTTAGTACTTAAAAAATAATAAAAGAACTGAGAGTTTTTAATATTTATGAGCAAAACATCTATTTATCATCCTTTAGTTTATGTTTAAATTCAAAAATAATTCAGCCCCAAAAATATTCCAAAATTACTTCCAACTTATTGATCACAATTACGAAAAAAAAAACATTCTATGCATAACTACTATATTCCAAAAATGTCTTTGAGGCAATTCAAATTCAAAAAAAAAGTTTACTAATTTGCGCTTAACTTAATGCGTAAATGTCTGCAGATGAACCTAATAATGCTTCCCCAAACAGTATCTAGAATTTTTGATCATAACTTTATCTCGGAACTTTTTCTAGCAAATTCAATTTTGAAAAAATAATCCTTGTTGGTACGAAGTTTTCAAAAGAAATTGCTTTTTTAGTTTAGTAAACATTTGTGGATATTAACTGGGTATAATATAGGGCCGACGACATGGGTTTTAAAGTGGAGGAGCACAATCGTCAATTTTAAAAAAAAGTCCTCTATATCTAGAATTTTCTTAAAAAGAAAAATAGGTCCTTTAGGAAAAAAGTGGGGGAGCCGACGACACCGGCCTTCCCGGTGTCGTCTGCTCTGTGATCAGAAGTATCGACATCTTATTTTGGAAGTTTAACGTGTATAGAATGGTAGACTGGAAACTAGAATAAACTGGACTGTGACAGAATGGTAGACTGGAAAAAAAAAACTGGCTCGTTTTGTTAAAAGTGCATGTCAATTCATTTTGGAAAAAATAAGAAGTATACCTTTAAGTTAAATATGGATAAAGAAGCAATACTCTTTTTTGCTAAGTAAATAAAGAAAAAGGTTTATTAAATTCTAATACCAAATGAAAAGATCACTAGCGTATGCAACAAAGCATACTTGCCAATAGAGGTATAGTTTTTAACATTTTTTTATCTTAATAAACAAATGATCCAACTACTTATTCAGGGTATTTTAATGTCAATACCTTAAGTAAGGCGTGTGTACATGAGTGTCAAGCTGGTCATCAAAAAACTTGAACTAGTTTAATAGAGAGTGGCGCAAGTTTTACCTGCAGTAAGTTTTCCCTGCAGCAAGTTTTCCCTGCAGCAAGTTTTCCCTGCAGCAAGTTTTTCCTGTAACCGTACAAAGAAAAACTAACAGAGATTGACTTTACTGATATTGAGCAATGACGTAAACGCGTTTGTTAGATTTTTATGTTCAAACTTTAAAAAAGATAACATCAGAGTTTGGTAAAGAAAGTCTATTATTCATCAACAAAAAGTCATAAACAAGCAACTACGTACACATTTTTTATACTAAATACATATATACGCATACATTTTTTATAATTAAAATCTATATCTTTTACAACTCTTAATTGTAACTGTAAACTAGATTGATTATCTAGTCAAACATTCTAGGCAAAAGCTATAGAGCACTTCAAACATTTTATTGATAAAAAAAATTGTTTATTTTAATGTTTGTTTTAATGTTGTAACTATTGTATGGCTAAACAGTTTGTTGATATTTAATGAAACAATAATTTACATTCAAGTTATAGATTATAAGTTGCTAGAAGCACAATTTTACGTTAATATAAAAAAATTGTTTTAAATTTGCAGCAATAAAGGTTTCTTATCAAAAAAGTTTTGTTGTAGACAAAACATTTCTAAACAAAATTTAGCCTTCAAAAATAATAGAAACGAAAAAGTAAACGGAATGAAATCGCTAAATTGTAAAATGTGCTAATCATAAATATACAGTTCCTCCATACTCTTGAATATTAGCTCACAGTTTTCTTGATCAAAAGTTTGTGTAATGTAAAGTGGTCACATAAATTCTCATGCAGAATAAATTATTATTTATGTACATTTTGATACTTTAAAAATATTTTCACAAGATGTAAAGGGTGAGTCATCTTATGTTCATTGAACCCGCGAAAACATCATCTATAGTTTTCTTAACGTACTTTACATGTTTTTATGCTTTGAAATAGCCACTTTTACAACAAAAATTTTTCAGAAACACCGCATGTGGGTTCTAAATAAAGCATTTTTACCGCAAGTGGGTGTTCTTTAGAAATAAACAATTTAATAATGTTAAAATTAAAATCTAACTTAACTTTGTTTCAATATGCTTAATTGCATGTCAAAAATTTAATTGCTTTATAAACGCAAGAATTTCAAAACAGTAAATTCGGTAATTGTCTTTATCTCAAAGCAAACAACGTAAAGCCATAACATGTAATTTGTTTATAAGGTTAACCCAATAAAGAACGCCCACTTTAGGTTCACAAATTTTGCACATAAATAAAAGATCATATTTTTTATTATATCAAACACCCATTCAATAACTTAAAAATTATGGAAATTTTATCAATAAATCAAAATATTGAATTCAAGGCAGTTCAAAACGATGATCTATGTGAACCTAATTTGGTCTCTTGCTCTAATACGCAATCTGATTTTGGTTCAGTGCAGAATTTTACAGAATGTTTCGATTGCTCCGAAACAGCTATAGTCGATATTCAACAAGAAAAACTTCAACCAACGTGTCGAATTTGTTTAGGGGATGCAAGCGATGAATTACTTTCTCCGTGCAATTGTACAGGGACGACAAAATATGTGCACGAGCGATGCTGGGTGCAATGGTTTTTGAAATCAAAGCGTCAGATGTGCGAAATTTGTCAAGGAGAAATAAATATCAAAAAGACAGGTTACAAACCATTGTTGAAGGTAGTTTTTTGTTTTAAAATTTTAAACTCGTGATATTTTTTGCAATTAAGTTATTTGTTTCAAAAACGAATTTCGCTGATCAGAGGCAGGTTTGTCACTCTCCAAGGAGGAGGCTAAAAGGTATTTAAAAAAGAAAAAAAAAAGGTTCGCATATTTTTATTTATAAGTAATTACCTTTTTTAATTTTTTGTACTTTAGTGTAATAATCAATTTCATTCGTCAGTATAATAGTCCAATTCTGTATAATAGTCGATTTTCAAAAAAAATATTCCGAAAAAAAGTCCCAAGGAGGAGGCTACTACCCCCGCCCCCCGCCCCCTAAAAAAAACCCGCCTCTGCCGCTGATCAAAAGATTTTATTACTAAAACATATTTGAATTACTAAAACATTTTTTAATATTTTTTTAGTGGAAACTGCCGTTAAGTTTAAAGCTAAAAACTGTTCATTTATTGATTGCTTTGTATATGATAATCATGGTATGTTTTACAAGTCTCGTTATTTGGATCAGTATTGGTAGATGTTTTTCTATTGTTTGCACTTTTGTATACGCTGCTTTTTGCGTGGGTGCAATCTGTTTGGTATACCTGTGTAAAAACGTGTTTAGCCTATTAAACTATATTAAGTCCATATTATATATAAACAGTGAATGGAAAGTTTATGGACGCAAAGATCTGAAAAATAGAGAAGTTTCATCTGAACCCGAAGACATTTCTTCTATTTCTAAAGCAGCAAAAGTTTGAACAATATTATTAAGATGTGTATAATTAGATAAAATGTAAATAATAGCTTTTGTTAAAAGTTTTTTAATATATTAACCTTGTATAATAATGCTTTATCATAATTTATAATTTAAACATAATGAATTAAATATTTAATATGAACAGAATTTATTATTTCCATAACAACACTATAGTAACAACATTTGCTTCACAGTAGCAGTAATAAAAGATATATATGCATATAAAAAACGTCATTAACAATTTTTTTTTTAAATAACTTTAAACTACTGAATCTGCGTGCACTTAAGTTTTTAACAAAAAGAAATGAAAGCATGAAGTATTTAACAGAAAAAACTTCATGTTTTCTTTTATTCTGACATGTTAAATAAAAATGTTTTCATTTTTATTTAACATGTCAGATGAATAATAACAAATGAAAACATTTTTATTTAACCTGTCAGAATAAAGCAACGCTTAAGTTCCATTTTAACTTTTGATTATTAAAAGATTATTAATTTAACTTAAAATTAAATTTATAAACAGATTTTGTTTACTGACAGGTTTTGAATTTTATTTCACAACTAAATCAAGTTCAAAATTTATCAATGATTTTAAGTCAAGTATAGTATGTTAAAAAAATATGAAAAGGTATGAACATTCGAAATATACAACTCTCTTTTTGGGTTGGGCGTAACACTTTAAACATTAAAAGATTATTAAAAGAAACTTAAAAACTGTCGATAAATTTAATGTTTATTATGCTAATAAATATACAGGGTCACCGCGAGGATCCACATCCTCGGTACTCAGGTACTATTGGCCCATGTAGGGGTTGAGCAATTTAATTTTGATTATAAAATATTAACTGGACATTGCTTTATTTGTTAAACTACTTATTTTAGAATAAAAACTACTTGGTTACTTGTTTAGCTTACTGCTCACGAGATGTCAGCAATTAAGTGTTTCAACAAAACGGCATTATCAAAATGTATACAAAAGAGTACAAGCAATCATACATCAGAAGGATCTTTCATCTCTCTACAGTTCTCTCCTAGTTAGCACTTATAATTTTGGTGTTCATTCCACTGAGATCAGGTGCAGTTGCTTTACAATCTTTTGTAAAGACTGGTTTGTCCTATTTATCAAACCTCGTTAACTTAATGCGGCGCAAGGAAATAAAGGCTGTAAAGCCGTTGGTTAAGTAATCCAAAGAAATTTATGTACACTTGCAGTTGCTTCGCAATTTCGATCTAGCTGTTGATTAAATAAAGTAAAATCTCTTCTTGCAAAACTCTTAAAGCAATAAATTTTGTCAGTGCCTTATTTCAATCAGAAAACATTTCCTTATGAAGTTTATAAAGGTTCTTATTGAGAATCTCTCCAGAATGCATTCTTCTTGCTCTAACTTTATTAATAAAACACATTTGATTTATAGCATTTTTTATTGAGCATGTTTTTGCAAAACCTCCTTGCTACGACTAAAGCATTGCTATACATATTTCGCGATGAATAAAAACGCAAGATGTCAATTTTTCTGAAGTTTTGTCATTTCACATGTTGTCGTGGTCATGTGAAATAACAAATCTCGTGCAAAATTTCTAGAAATAGTGGTATAAAAAACCTGATGTAAAAATAATTTTTGCTACAAATCTTTAAAAAAACAGCAGTGTATATGTGTTATATATACAAAATTAATAATAAAAACTTTGGTTCTATATAATATAGAACCAAAGTTTTTATTATTAATTTCATGCGTGACATGGTCGTTTGTTATTTAAGATCGTGTTTAAATTCATCCGACTTGAAAAAAAGGATTATTGACATAAACTTCAATTTATAACTAACCGTTTTTTAGCGCTTTAACATTTTTATTAGCTATTTAACACTAAATGAAGCTTATAAACGACGCTGACTGATATTCAGAATAATACTTGAGTAACAGCGTACTTTAGGAAAATTGTGTAATTAATATGCCTTTCCATAAAATTGAATGCGTCATTAAATCTACTCTTTGATGAATAATTGTAAGTTTAAGAGATGTTAAATAGGATTGGAAAGTCATCTAAAGATCAAATGGTTGTTTCCACTTTAACGGTAATGTTTTTATTGCTAAAAACTATATTATGTAATAATAATTACTAAACCGTATAGTATTAATTACCATATTATGTAGTTTTTAATAACTTGTTGTATAGTTATTAATTATTTTTTTAATACTTAAATTGAATATTAATAAAAAACTTATTAAACATTGAAAAGTATCAAGTCTTGATGTTTAAACTTGGTTATTTCTATTATATACTTTATTATAAATACATAATATGAATTTTAGTCATAAATCAGTTTAAAAAACTTATTTAATAAGTTTGAGTAATGTTATTAGAATCACACTAGCATAAAATATAACATTTAACAAAAGGTTAAAAAAAATGTATTTTTACTAATTTATGATTTTTTATAAATTATAATTTATATTTTTTAATTGAATTAAAAAATTAATTCAAGTTTTAGATATAATAATAAATTTGTAAATATAGTAAAATTACAGGAGACACTATACAGGGCAGAAATAAAACTTATTTGACTATTTATATAAACCTGAAAGCCAAATTTACAAAATGAAAAAATTTAAATATTTCTTTTGCCATAACATTATTACTAAAAATGAAATGTTGTTGACAATCATATTAAAAAGTGTCTTGACAAAGTATAAAATCTATATGTAAAAAAATGTAAATAAAGATGGGTCAAAGACAAAGACAGCAAGGCTTTGCTGAAGATGCTATATGAAACTGATAATTAGGGTGTAGCAAATGCTGTGTATTAACATTGTTTGTTAAAGTTAATAATGAGGTATTATTTTGATTTTGTGCTGACATTATTACTTTCATCATTTGATTCTGCATATGCATTTGTTGTTGTTGCATGTCTAACATCATCTGTAAAGCTTTGTTGAAGCTTTTTAATTCAAACATTGTTACTGATTCAGGAATCACCTTATTAATAAATAATTGTAATTATTGAGTGATCAGATCATAAGTTAATAAGAAGTCATGATTTTTCAGTCAAATTTATTACCGCTATTTTTAAACCAAAAACTGGAAAAAATAGAAATATCATGCAAAACTTTATTTTAAAAAACTTATTGGAAAGGGTAAAATTTATCATAAAGCTAGCAAATAGACTCAATTGTGCCCAAGTGTCACCAAAAAGAAGTAAATACTGGTATCACAATTTCTTTACTACTAAAAGTAGTTGTCAAAAGTTACAATATCAAAGTGATTTTATTCAGTTTTTATTAAAGTTGTTAATAAACTGAGAGAAAGATTTAAAGTACAAGCCTACAACAATAACTTAAAGTACAAGCCTACTCTCATAACTTTGAACCCTAATACTGTATGTTCTAACTTGCATTTAGTCAAAAATAGAACTGATTTACTCACAATTCTTTATGAATCTAAATAAAATAACGCTACAATAGCTGATAAGTACAATAATCAGTATCAAAATTAGTGTGATCTTGCTAAAGACATCCATAGATTAGAATTTACCAATTATAATTATACAAGTTCCTAAAGATAAGTTGGATATTTTTTTAAACCCCTTTTATTAGCCAGAATTTTAATTACTTATTTGAAGTGTCCAAAATTGTCTTTAATTTGTCACAAAAAAATGCGCATGATGTAAGTAGGTTTTTCTATCAATTCAGATGTGTTTGTAAAAAACTTACTCTACGGCTCTGGTTGCAGAGCCGTAGAGTAAGTATTTAATAGAATTAATCGTAGTGTTTGCAATTTACTAATAACAAAATCCATGATTAAAAGTGCAAACATTTTTCAAGTAAACTAAAGCTAAATCAATATTACGGTGAGATAATGTTGATTTAGCTTCATAATGACATAATAGTTTCATAATGTGGTTTATTTCGTTTCACAGGTTGTTCACACAAAAACTTTTTCATGCAAAACAAATAATCTAAATCAGTTTTTGTAGCCCACTGACAGGGATCAAGTATCGCTGTCTATATAGGGGTTCTTGATCCCCACAAGTGTGATCCTTGATCCCCTCTAAATAAAGTCACACATAAAAATAACATAAGTAATTAAATTAAACATTTATACAAATTGAGCTACTTTATTAAACAAAAAAAAAGCAATATTTTAAAATAAAAAATTTTTTAAATAGAAAACATGACTGAAATATAGTTGTCAGGCTTAGGATCTGCATCATTAATTAGTTGATGACGTGAAAGGAACTTAGAGCCACAGCTGATATCCAGATAGCTGGAAAGATCATCCTCTTCATCAGTTAAATTTTAATTTTAGGTGAGCTTAGTTTCAGCTTTTTTTTATATAAGTTTTAAAACTATTTAATAGCTAATAGTTTTAAAACTATTTAATAGCTGTCGTCAAAATATTATATATGGCCTAAACACAGAATAGTTGATTCTGGGATCAAGTACCTCCTCTTTTAAAGGATCAATTATATTTATGTTGACATTTTTTTATCAAGATTGAACAAAACGTGAATATAATTTGAATTTCAATGTTATTTTATTAATTTAGTAAAAGTACACATGTTTTACTTACTTAGGCAATATAATCATAAACTAAACAAGCTAAAGTTGTTACTTTAAAGTAGTTATCACTTACCTGCCAACAGAGCAGTGATAAAATATCACTGGGCACCAAATTTTTTTATTTTATTTTATTTTAATTATTTACCTTCCCAAGTCCCGAAGGGGCCACTACAGTCAAGGAGGCTACTCTTTTTTTTTTCTTTTTTTGTTTGTTGTAAATCATGGTACAACTCTCTCTCAACTCTTTAACTCTGAAACATGAACCTTGACAAGCAAGGCCGCTCCGCGGAGAAATTAAGTTGAATATATAAAAGTGTAACGGTTGATGACTGTCTGGACATTTTGAGGTAAACTCAAAAACTATGTTACATAAAATAAAGTAAAAAATAAACGTTTATAATCTTTGTTAAAGTGATCTTAGCAAAAAAAATTAATATTTATGGTGGTTTTAGTGAAGAAAAAAAATATTTTTAAATACTAAAAAAATCAACCATTGCAATTTATTTGACATCTTTTGAGGTCAAAGTACAATGTACAACTTTTATTTTGATATTGTGAAAATCAGTTTATTTAATTCAGTGAAAATTATTATTTTTTATTGAAATTTTTTTTGCTTTTGCTTTTGCTTTTACATCACTAAAATTAGGGTAGTATATTTGATTTAACACATTGTATTCTTATATTTTATAAATAGGTATATAGCGGGATACATGCTTAAGTAGTAGCCATATAGAAGTTATGAGTGGGCTACGTAGTAGCTATATAACAGATTATGTTATAGTATATGTAATAACAGGCATTTGTATGAAAGCTATAATGTGGACAGTTACCCAGCAGATTATATAGTACTTATATATTGAGTTATTTAAAAGCTATATAGCGGGCAATATAGTAGTTATATCCTTGAAAAAAAATTTTTAAATATATTTAAAAAAACTATAACTTAGACTGATTCTTCCTTGCGATTGCGCAGGCTAATCCTGTTAATCAAATTAATTTAAAACTGACTTGACTGTGCTTAAATTAAGTAATGTATTTAATTTCATTTTTTTTTTACTGTTGTAACTTTTGTTTTTACATCATTAATAGTAGCATAAATTTTTTTTTTTAATTTATTTTAAATATATTTATATTTTATTATATTGTTATTGTATTATATGTTTAATATTGGTAGGCATATAACAGGTTGTTTTGTTTTTTTCATAGGTACAAGGTAAGTATATAGCAGGTTACATACTTATGTAGTGGCTTTGTAATCTTGCTTATGTAGTTATGTTGTGGGACACAGGCTGTGAAGTAGCTATGAGCTGGCTGTAAAGTAGCTATGATCTGGCTATGAAGTAGCTACAAGGGTGTTATGTAGTGTTATATCACAGGTTAAGTTTTACAATGTTGTATTATAGTGATGTAGTGAGCAGGTAGCCTGAATGCTATGTAGTAACTGTAAGCTATGTAGCAGGCTGCATAGTAGCTATATAGTGAGCTATATAATAATTATGTTCTAGAAAGAAAAAAAATAATAATAGTAATTTAAAGCATCGACTCATTCTTCCCGTGAGGCTTTTTAACTAGTATATATATATATATATATATATATATATATATATATATATATATATATATATATATATATATATATATATATATATATATATATATATATATATATATATATATGTATATATATATAAATATGTATATATAAATATGTGTGTATATATATATATATATATATATATATATATTATTTTGTCATTATTTGTTTTACTATTTGTTGTTATTTTTATAAGTTTCTAAAATTTTATAATTTAGTATGGTGAGGTGTTTTTATTTATTTTTGAAGTAAATGCTAACTACTCTTCATAATAAAGAAAAAAACTTAAATGAAGATTATGTAACTTATATAGTATAACAATATAGAAAGAAAAAATATATATACAAAATATGATATGTATTTGAGTTATTTTCTTCAGAATGTATTTGCTAATAAACTGCATTTACAAACAATTAGTAAAAATAATAATAATAAAAAAAAAGTTATTACAAACATCTAAGACATTTTTATTTTAAAATTTCAAGTCATGAAAATATATAAGATCAGAAAATTTGATTGTAAAAAGTGTCTCACTAATTTCTTATAAAATTTCTTCATTAAAACTCTTGAAAACTTCCAAATCTTGTATCAAGTCCTCTTTCATTAAGTAAGTCCTCTTTCATTTCATTGTTCAAAAATTTGTTAAGATGATTTAGACTGTGTAATCTAGATGAGACTATGTAACCTAGATTTTTTTTTCCTGATACAAATTTCTCCTTTCTATACGGTGTCCAAAGCCTTTGTCTTTTTTTAAAGAATTTAAATCAGTTATATGCGGTAGTAGTGTAGTGGTAGAGCGCTCGCTTTATAAACGAGTGATTCCAAGTTCGATCCCCACCATGTCCCTGGTAGTACCGCGCTCAACTCGTTTCTCCGCGCAGGGGCCTTGCTCGTCAAGGTTCGTGTTTCGGAGTTATAGAGTTGAGAGAGGGTTATAACCACAAATAAGTAGCCTCCTTGTCTGTAGTGGCCTTCTCGGCCTTGAGGAGGTGAATTAAAATTAGAAAAAAAAAAAAAAAAAAAAGATGTACAATTTTCTACATAAGGTTGGTTAAATGCTAGATCAAATAAGGTTGATTAAATGCTGTACACAATCTAATAAAAGCAGTCCTTAATGTTTTCTTAAGCTAATATTACATTTTCTTTATTTGTGGTATATCTAATGTGTTTTGTTTTTATTTAGTCATATATTTTTTTGTCAATATGCACACATTTTACAATACTTTTACAATCTGAGGTAAGTAGAAGACAACATGTCTTATCATCATGCCTTTTTGTAAATTAAAAAAAAAGATAAAAAAGTTTACAACTTCTAATATTATGTTTAAGTATTACAATTATCATGGATCCTGATAATGCTAACCTAGCTGACCTAATAACGCCACAAATGGAAAGATAGCCTACGCAACAAAGTCCCCGGTAAAAAATAATTAATTTGAATGTTCAAATTGAGTGAAATTTTGACTTTGAAGTGCGCCAATAAAAATACCTTTAAAATGAAAACAACTTTATATTATTTGATAAAAATTAGTGCAAATGTAGCCTATGGGCACATCAAACTCTGAAAAAAATTTCAGTCTGAATGGTTTACTGGTTAAGGATTTATAACAGTTTTAGTTTAAATTTTGCTAGTTATTTGTTACTTATATTTCAAAACATTACTTTGTTTATCACGAAACCATTATTTTCAAAATAATGGTTTCATGAGTGTTATACTATCCAAGAATTTTTAATATAATTATTTTATTGGTACATGTATTATTTTCATTATATAGACCAATTATATAGATCAATATTTTGATATTGATTTTCTATTCAAAGCTTGGTATGATTTGGCTTATGCATAGCATAAAAATTTCAGCATCTTTTAAGGTATTATCTCATGTCAAAATGTATAAAAATGCTAAAAAATGGATTTTTCTAGGTTTATCTAGGATATGGTTCTAGAATTTTCTAGGGATATCTACAGGGTTATTCCATATCAAATTACCTAGTTTTTTGAAGGTTCCCTAGGTTCCCCAGTACCATCTCAGATTTGCTTTAAACTTTGACCACACACAGATCTTAAGAAAAAAGTACAATCCAGAAAATTTCAGCTTGATTGACCAATTTGTTCAAAAGTTATGGTTGAATTAAAAATGACCAAAATCCGAAAAATTTGTGTATCAGGAGCTTACAGCAGTTTCTTTTAATTTTTGACAAACCATAACTTTTTAAATAAAGATAGTGATTGCCTGAAATTTTGTAGGATAAGAGTTTTTCACCCAAATAATCCATTATTAAAATTTTTCAAAATAATCCATTTCAAAATTTTTCAAAATAATCCATTATTACAGTTATTTTTGACTTATTTTTTACAGTTTTTGAGTTATTGTATCTTAAAGTTGCTTAATATTGTAACATTATAAATATTTTTTCGAACTTTAATGTGTTCCAGTTTCTTACTTACTTACAGAAAGTGGATTTTTCTGTTACCTTTTTGTATTTAGGGTCACCACTTGTTAATTAAATTAACAAAAAAATTAAAAATTAATTTAGCACATGCAGCAGCCTATTGAAAAATCACATTTTTTAAAAATTATGATAAATTACATTGACTTTGCTGGCATAGAAAGTAGCGTAAACAGTTAAAACAAATTATGAAACTTTTATGTTGAGATTCCATATATAGACAATCACCAAAAAAATTTAAAGACCTATACTCTATCTTATGACATGATAGTAGCCTTTTGAGAGTGATGATATTTTCATAAGGAGAATGTTATTAGACTATGAGCTGACCTAAGGTCATAGTCTAATAATTAGTCATAGGGATGACAGTAGTATATATATATTTTTTTATCTGTGAATGAATATATTCAGTTTTCTTTTTAATGACATAATGTCTTAATTTCTAATAATAATAATAATGACATAATCAGTGTCATAATCAGTGTCTGATATTTGTTAGTTTCTTTGAGTTTAATATGTTTATGTCTTTTTTAAACTTTTTAGATTAGTAATAAAAATAAAAAAATAGTAAAAAATGACAGAGAAATGTTGCGTGGGGAAAGTTTTAAATGAAGATTGTGACAAAACGTATTATTGTAGAATGATTGGAAGAATAAAACTTTAAATAAAGTTTTAATTCGAAGAATTGGACACACTTTTGAACTAAGTGAGGAGATACATTTTCACCATGAAAAAGCCTATATTTCTAGATATGAAGCGCTTCAAAAATACTGCTGTGATCCTTTAAAAGTTCACAAGAAAAAAATTATTAAGGGATTGTGTAAAGTTGATAATTTAACAGCAAGTCAACTCAAGATCAAACCTGGTCAAAAACTTTGCGCTAACTGTTTGAATGAATTCAAACTTGAACAAATTACAGGAAAATTTAGTCAAGAAGATGAAGACAAAGATGTTGATGATGAGGAGTTTAGTTCTTTAGACCTAAATAAGACAGTTTTAAATAAGTGTGCTTCTCTACTGGAAATATCTCCTCTAAAAAATGTAAGTAAACGTGACAAATTAGAATATGGAAAGCAAAAGGTTAAAAAACTGGAAACAAATATGACAAACCTAGTAGCATCAGCATTGGATATAGACCCAAAAGAAATAATATCTGAGAAAAAGCAAAAGTGCATTAACTGTAATGATTTAGACAAACTCTTAGATGCAATAAAGGAAAAAGGAAAAATCAGTTAGAATAAAAAGAAAAAATCTCTATTATTAACATTAACTCCTGATAGTTGGTCAATTAAAAAAACTTGCTTTGCATTTGCAGTTTCAGACCATCTTGTTAAGAAAGCCAGAAAGCTAAAAATGAAAAGGGAATAGTCAAAAATCGAAAAAAACTGCTTTAAGCTCCTGATACACAAATTTTTGGGATTTTAGTCATTTTAAATCAATCATAACTTTTGAACAAGTTGGTCAATCAAGCTGACATTTTCTGGATTGTATTTTTTTCATAAGATCTGTTTCTGGTCAAAATTTAAAGCAATTCTGAGGTGGTACCCTGGGAGCTTTTAGGTGATTTGATATGGAATAACCCTACATAGAAAATTAAAAGAATTTATTTCTTATAAAACAGAATTATGCGAGAAACCAACTATTTTTTATATTGACTTAGATAAAGAAAATGGCCCAAAAAATAAAATAATTAATTCAATATTTTTATAGAACAATAAAATGTAAATAACTTTATTTGATGTATGTTATAATAATAGTATTTATTATAAATCGAGTTAGTTAGTTAATTAATGAACACAAAGCCACAGCCTTGTTTAACTCATCATCAGCTGAGTATACACGTCTATACCCAACTCGTATGTATGCCGCTTTAGTGTGGCATTTACGGTAAATGATAAGCTGAAAAAACTACGATGTTTGAAATTTGTCCAGTAGTTGTTCAAAACTAATGTTGCCTCATTATCATTATCTGGTAAAGCATTCCAGACATTGACTACATGGTTGTTAAAAAATTTATGTCTGACTTCGCAGTTCCTGACAATCTCGCAATGAAATCTACTCGGATGTTGAGCTCTGGGTGCTATGCTGCAAAGCTTTATGTGCCAGTCAGTTCGGTTTAAATTTTTGAGAAGCTTGTATTGTTGAATAAGATTGCCTTTTTTCCATCTGTCTTCAAGAGTAGTTAAATTTATCATGATGCATCAAGTTTTGAAGTTGCTTTTTTTAAACCCTGAGGAACTTTGGTGGTGTTCTGTTATACTTTTTCAATTTTTTTTTTTACATCACTATCAAAGTAAGGGTTCTAAACTTGTATGGCAAACTCCAGATATGGTTTATTATATGTTGTATTAGTTTTTTTCCAAAGGTCAATGTCTCTTGATACACACATGTGTTTAAAAAATCTGAGCATGTTTTTTTTTTTTTTTTTCATTATCTTTTTCTTTGTTTGCTGCTATATTGCACTGTATAGCATATTTAAGATTCTCAAAGATTAGAATTTTAAGATTTCTTTTGGAATTTGTGACTTTAAAACTACTCTGTTGGAAGTGCCATCATTTTTGATTTCACCCATAAAGTAATCAAGTTTTATTGTTCCAGAGTTAACATGCAAGGCTTTACATTTTTTTACATCAACTCCATTAGCTAGGTTGGCGTCCATTTAACATTCTTGTCTAGATCGGATTGTAAACTTGCTCTGTCTTCATCATTTTCAACAACTTTCATGAGCTTTGTGTCAAGAAAGTTATTGAATGTATACTCTGTGTACATTTTGCAAATGGCTGATTTGATATTAATTTCATTTCAGGTCGTTAAAATAAATAATAAAGAGCATCGGCCCTAAACAGAACCTTGCGGCCCTAAACAGAACCTTGCGGAACACAGCTAGTTATATCAATCCAGTTAGATATTCAAGTATAACACACATGTTATACTTGAATCTTCAAGTATAACACGCTTTGCCAAGAAGATTTTTATCCAATTTAGAAGATTGTCACTTATACCATACATTTCAAGCATTTGCAGCAGTCTTACATGGAAAACTATATAGAATATCTTTGCTAAGTCAACAAAAATTAGGTCAACTGGTTTCTTCTTTGATTTGCTATTAGTCAAAAAGGTTATTGTTTCTAAAAGATTTGTGACCAAAGTCTTTTCTGAGATAAAACTATGTTGAGTTATGGAAAGCAATTTATTATTTACCAAATGATCAATTATGACTTGTCTAACTATTTTTTCCATAAGTTTGCATATAACAGAAGCGATATTAACCTGTAATTGGCTGGATCTATTCTGCTGCCTTTTTTATAAATAGGTATAACATTAGCTCTGAGCCAAGATGATGGATCCTTGCCATATTTTATTGAAAGTTGAAAAATCAAATGTAGTGTTAACATTTATTTTAAATAGAGTTAACATTTAAATATGTTATATATATAATTCACAACAAAGGTTTTATACAATAAAATTCAGTATCTATTGTTGTATAAAATTTTAAACTTTTAAATTTTATGAAGACGCTAATTATGTTAAAACAGATTATGCTGCAGATTGTAATTTGTGTGTTGTGATTTACGATAATGAAGCAAGTTAAATAAGTTGATGTAGCTTGAAGTTTCTTTAAAGTATAATTTGTATACCAGCTGCCACAAAGTACTAAGGGTCCAATACATCAATGATCTCAGACTTCTTCAAAAATAAAAAAGATAAGTTTCACAATGAAATTTGAGGTTTGTTTGAAGTTATTAATAAAGGAAATGTGCTTATGATGAAAAGAGATTTTTTCATAGATCAACAATCCAGTCTAAAGTTTCAAATAAGTAGTGGATAAAAAGGCTATAAGAAAACTACACTAAAAAGAGTCAACTAAGAAAATCTAAGACACTGAAGGTGCACTAAAATGACAGTGACAAAAGTTTCAGTTTGAAATAATAGTGTGTTTTTTAAGAGTGTGTAAACTGATAAAAATGAGAAAAAAAAAATAGGGAAGATAGTGGTTCCAAAATTCCTGAACATAATTCAGACTTTGACTTCTAGTTGATACCAAGTATATAAATATCAATCATCTTCCAAGTACATATTTAATGATATCAAATATATATTTAATGCAGTAGTGGTAGAGCGCTTGTCTTGTAAACAAAAAGTTCTTAGTTGGATCCACACCTCGTCCCTAGCATTACTGAGTTCAACATTTTTCTTTGCGCAGCGACTTTGTTTCTCAAGGTTTGTGTTGAGTTAAGAGAAGGTTCCTGTATAAAGTTGAGAGAGGATTTGTGTATAGAGTTGAGAGTGGGTTTGTGTATAGAGTTATGAGTGATTTGTAACCATAGTTAAAAGAAAAAGTAGAAATAACAATTAAAAAATTTTTTTTTGTTTATTCTGATTCACTCCCAATAAGGCTGCAAGCAACCACTATTAAGTTGGTAGTTACTAGAAAAAAATGAATAGAGCAAGGAACAGTTGACAGAAGACTTAAAAAGTTGTAGGTTGTATGGATCAGGAAAACATGAAGAAGGGAGAGAGTTCCAAAGCGTTGAAATGCGGGGAAAAAAACTAGACAAATAATATTTTTTAGAGCATGCAGGGACAGATGCATTATAAAGAATGTATGACAGACAAAGTATAAAGAATGAGACTGCTGAATCAAACAAGATTAGGTCTTAGTTGATGGAACTAGAGATAATAGCTCCTTTGAGCAGCGACCATAATAGTATTTGTAGAAAAAAGAAAGAGATGTAACTTTACAACCATGGGAAAGAGGCTAAAACTTTGCAGATGGAGTGGATCCAACTACATTTACAATTCATTTTTGGACCTTATCTAGAAGAGAAAGATCATCATTAGAAGAACCAGCTCAAATATGACAACAGTATTCCATACAGGGACAAATATAGATTTGTAGGTAAAGAAGGCAGGAGGCAGAGAATGGAATCAGAAGAAAGAAAATGATGAGCAATATAAAAAGTAACCTTACCAGATGCTAATGTAGATATCAATTGTATATATGGTTTTCATGAAAGAACAGTAATTGTATATATGGTTTTCAAAAAAGGACAATAATCCAAGAAAATGTAAAGAAGAGGACTCAGTGAAAGATATATATTTAAAAGAAGTACTTGAGTACTTCTGGTGAAACAAATATTGTTTTGATGAATCAAGTAAGGGTCAGGGTTGCGGTAGTGGTGTAGGTGTGGAAAAACAAGTTGAGTGCGGTACTAACAGGGGTGTGGTGAGGATCAAACTTCAAACTTCTTGCTTATGAGGCAAGCGCTCTACCACTACACCAATACTGCAATGCTAACCCTTACTATATACCTCCTCGACTGTAGTGGCCTTGGGGAGGTGAATAGTTAAAAAAAAAAGAGATCTTAGACAAGTAGCAAAAGAAAAAGTGTAAAAATACGTTTTCAGATTTATAGTAACATTGACAATGGAAGCAATTGTTTCGATAGTCGTGTTACTTTTTGTACATACAACATTACAGAATTAGTTGTTGAATCTTAAGTCTGGAGAACAGTTAGCGTAATGCTTGAAGATGTAGCATCATTTGTAAAAAATCCCAAAGTATCCTAATAATCAAAAAATCTCCTAAAAAGACCTAGATTTACTTAAAGTATTGGTGATTTTCTAAAAACATCTATAATTCTCCTAATCTATCTAGACAGAGTATAATACATCTTTTATCAGACAGAGTATAATATCAGACAGAGTATAATACTTTATCAGACAGAGTATAATACTTTTAAAAAACAGAGTATAAGACTTTTATCAGACAGAGTATAATACAGCTTTTATCAGCCAACAGACAATAAAGTTAAGATAATTGCCCATACTTGGACTTAGTTCTGTTGTATACTGTAAATAATTTATTAAGTTACTCAAATGTAATTTGTTTTTTATTTTGAATTTAAAATTTTTATTCTTATAAAGTTTAAGCTTTTCATATTTCTGTCAGTGGCAATATTAGGAAACAAAATTATTTTTATTTACATTTTTATTTTATTTATTTTATTGTTAATTTGCCTCTCCAAGGCCACTATAGTTGAAGAGGCTACTTTACTTTTTATGTTTACAACTCTCTCTCAATTTTATAAATCCAAAGCAAAAATCTTGACAAACAAGGATGCTATGAAAAAAAAGTTGAGCGCAGTACTACTACGAATGTGGATCAAACCCAGAACTTCTTGCTTATGAAGCAAGCGCTGTAACACTACCACTACACACCACTACACCATTTCTATCATAACTACACACCGCTACACCATTTCTATCATAACTGCACACCACTACATCATATCTATCATAACTATGAAAGTTAATTTACTGTTTATATTTCATATCTATCACTTGCAGGTACACATTGTTTGTTTTCTACCATTAGCATGTATTTCCAATGTGTTTGTTCCCAGATCTGCAACAGATATAACCTTCAAACATTTTGTTTGCTAAATAAAGTATTATTTGTTAAATAAATTATTATAAAATGCGTTATCATCTTTAGATTTATATCTTGAAGCTTTACTGATATCTTTATTAAGCTGTCTTTCTTGATATCTTTATTAAGCTGTCTAGGTAGTTATTTAGATAAGTCGTATAAGCTAAAGAAAGACTTCATGGGTGCAAACATCTCAGTTAGTTTAATATAAAAGTTAACAAAAATATTATAACACTAGTCAGTGGCTTTATCATAAAAGTTTAAGTTGACTGTAGTCAACTTAAATTCAAACTGGAATCAAATTTTTTTTTTTTTAAGTTGACTAAAATATTTTTATATTTTTAGAGTAGAAAATGTCAAATATAAAGCTAAATTTCAAGATGATTTGTATTTTGTAATAAAAATTATATCTGTTGCAAGTCTGGGTACAAATGCATTAGAAAAACATGTTAATGCTAGCAAACATAAACAATGTACGTCTAATGCACATAATATAAATTTAAATTTAAAGTTCAGTAGTTTTTAGTTACAATTTATAAGCATGGTTTGAAAAAAATGTGCTGAACAAAGATTTCAGATGCTTATTATGTTTATCACCTTTATACATGGTGGAGAGGTGTGATCGTTGTTTTGATAACACAGACCAACAAAAAAAAATTTTTTTTCTGGTGCCAAGCAAACAATTAGTTTTTTTATAGTATTTCTCATTTTTCACCATCACTCATTTTTCACCATCGCGTCAAGTTGTAAAGATATTTTATTTCAAATCATTAGTATTTGGGGTAAAGTCCCTCATATTGTCGAAAAAAAAAGTTATTCAAGAGTATGCCAATCTGGGTCTAAAAAAAAGCATATTTTCATAGAAGAATTTTCATAGAGATTTCAAAAATATTGTTTTTAATAAAAATAAGTGCTGAAAAACATTTTGTTAAAATTTTTTTAAAAGTCTTTAGCCTTTTTTTTACATAATTTTTTTGTCAATGAGTTTTAAGAAAAAATATTTGTTTTTCAAAATCTCTATGAAAAAACGCTTCTTTCAAGATCCGGGTTGACATACTTTTAAATAACTTTTTTTTTACAATATTAGGGACTTTACCCCAAATACTAAAGATTTGAACCCAAATATCTTTACAACTTGACATGATGGTGAAAAAGGAGTTCCATATTTGAAATCAAAATGAAAAATACTATAAAAAAAACTAATTGTTTCCTTGGCACCAGAAAAAAAAAATTTTTTGTTGTTAGCCTGTGTAAATTATTTTCTGTGAAAAAAAATGAGAAATTTTTTGGATTTAAAAAAGTGATAGATTGATTTTTTTTAGGATAATTTTTGCTAATATTGTCGCACATTGTAACAGATGTTAGGGATTATCTTTATCTAATGTTAGGGATTATCTTTATCTATTATATAATGCGGTAGTGGTGTAGTGGTAAGAGCGCTGGCTTTGTAAGCGAGAGGTTTGGAGTTCGACTCCCACCATGTCCCTGGAAGTACTGCGCTCAACTTAATTTCTCAGCGCAGCGGTCTTGATTGTCAAGGTTCGTGTTTCGGAGTTAAAGAGTTGAGAGAGGGTTGTACCACAATTTATAACAAAAAAAATAAAAACAAAAAAAAAATGAATAGCCTCTCCGACTGTAGTGGCCCCCTCGGGCCTTGGGGAGGTGAATATTTAAAAAAAAAAAAAAAAATCTAGATATTTCTGGAATTCCCTATTTTCAAGTTAGGCATTATTTGTATGTGTGTACAACATACAAAGAATGTTTGTTTTTTTTTTTATGCATGCATTTATTATTAGTTATTTTGACTCTTTCACTAAAAAATCTAGTGTAATTTAATTTAATTTTTTTTTTTTTAATATAAATTTAATCAATTTTTAAACCCTATTTAAATAAATATTGAAATACTTTTGAAATACTTTTAATTCAAAAAATTTAAAAAAAAGCCTAAACCCTCAGTAGATATATATGTACCTATCCCTGTTTAGGTCGATGTTAGTACACCATTGTACCTATTTAAGTAGATGTCTGCATTAATGCATTTATTCTATGAAACTTTAAAAAATAAAAATAAATGTTAAACTTAACTATAAATAAACCACAATAATAGTTGAAAAACATAAAACTACTTTAGAAAAAAACTTTTAGAAAAAAATGTGCACTGAGAATTGTGCATGACCACATGTGCAGTGTATATTTAAAATCATCCTTATTAGTTAATGCATGAAAGCTATTCTTTTGTAATCTAAGGTCCTTAATAACAGTCAAAAAGAGACTAATGAATTTAATGAACGATACCCTTAACGTTATCATACTTCAGATACCATACTTCAGCTCAGATCCAATGCAGTTTGCATTTCAGTTGGAAAAGAAGGAATCGTTATTTGGAATGAAGTCTTTAATACTTTACAATTCTTAAATAAAATGTGTTAAAGAAGGTTATCTTTGTGGGATTTACTAAAAAAATTTAGCAAAGCAACAAAGAAAACCTTTACTAACAGCTGTGATTTAGATTTGATGTTTCAATATTTTGGCATTTTTTTTCTAAATTGATTGTTTGTTTTTTTTATGACTAAATAATACAAAGTATAAAGTTTAGTTTCTGTACAACAAAACCATCAACATTTTGATGGGGTATATTGTGAATATTTATGTGTCTGTAAAGCATTATGAGTTTGCAATTAATGTCCTTGAAATTTTTTCCCTAATCCAAAGGTCTGAGTTAATTGCGGATATAATTCAACAGAACTCTTTTGTTGTTTGCTAAACTATCCCATGAACTGTTAAAATGATCATTGAACCAGCATTAAACACCAAAATAAAGCTTCTGAGTGTCTGAAAAGGAGTTTGAAGCCTGACATTTGATGACTAAGTAGAGTGAAACAGACTCTGCAGAACAGAAATATCTAGAATCTAGGAAACAGACTCTGTAGAACAGAAATATCTAGAATCTAGGAGTTTAAAGCTACCAGTTGACATTTGATGACTAACTAGAGTAAAACAGACTCTCTAGAACATCCTTTTATTAGGAGCAATATAATTTAATGTCAAATAATAATTGTGTTAAAGTTCAATTGCCACTCACAAAAAAGTGGAATAAACAGTGAAGGAAGTAACATAGGCAAGTCAGTAGGTAGAAGGTACAAAGTGATATGATTTGACCATAAAAATTTTAATTGAGAATTAAGGAAGTGAACCAAATTTTTGTAACAGCAATCAAAGAAGGATTTTTTCAAAAAGTAGCCATTACGACATATTTTATATTTAACATTTTAAATTATTTTTTGGAAAAATGAGAGTATACTGTACAACTTTTTGTTTGGAAATATTAGAGTATACAGTACAACTTTTATTTCTTTTATTATTCTTAATTTCTTTCTTTTATTATTTCTATTATTATTCTTAATTTCTTTCCTTTATTATTCTTATTCTTAACTTAATTTCTTTTATTATTCTTTAAAAATATTGAAATTCCTGCTCAATATTGCTTAATTTGTAATTATCTAGAAGCGATTATTTGTTTTTGGGGCCATTTTCCCTATAAAAATAAGCTATAATTTCAACCTTTACCATTTTTAGAATAAAATTTTAACCTTCACATAGTTTTAAAATTTTTTTAAATAAATGATTGTTATACAGTTCACTTTGCTAACCTTTAACACGCCAACTAAAATAAAGTATAGCTAAGGTTTATTAAAGCAATTGCATGGACTATTAAATTTTGCACTGAGTACTATCTGTGCTATGAATCAAGTTTTTTAACAAATCCAAGAATGAATAAAGTATCAAAAATTATAAAACATAAAAAACCATTGTCATCTCTTAATTTATCATTTACTTCGAAGGGTCTTTGAAGTAACTTTTCTTCTGAGTCTTATCTCTTGCAAAGTTTACCAGGCCTACTTGCTTTTTGTGAGACTAATTTGAGTTCAGCTGTCTCATCTTGTGATCTTAGTGTTGATGGTTAACTTTCTTTAACTTCTTTAAGACTCCAATAGTTACTTGCTTGGCCTGGGCATTTACATTTGTAAGAGTTCAATTAGTTGTTAAAACTAGGTTTGAATCCACAGACTATTCTTTTATGTACTTTCATTTTGCACCACTTCACTATCACCTTTCTGTTTGTTTCTATATTGCTCTCCTTCATCTCAAGACTACACTCTTTTTGATGTTATTTCTGATTAAATTGATCTTTTTCTTTATCTATCAGCCAATATCGTTGTTGTTGGTGTTTTAATGCTTATTACACTGAATGGCTTGGTCCTATTGTCAGTGACTCTGCTGTTATTAAGGCCCACAACTTTTGCCTTTCTCAACCTCTAACACAAAAAGTCATCTTTCCAATATGGTTTTCCATACAATCCAACCTTCTCTACTCGACTTACGTTTTGTTTCTGATCCTAGTCAGTGCTCATTTTCTCCACATTCATCCTTAGGTGCTTATCTCATTCTCCTTCATCATCAGAATCCCCCTATCATTACACCTCTTGCAGCAACCTTAAAGCTGACTGGGACTCTTTCGGTGATTTTTTTTGTGAAGGCCTTTGAGTTGAAATCTTTTGTCTTCCTGCTAAGAAATGTGCTTCTTATGTAACTTCTTGGAATCAAGCTAGCATGGAATCTTTTATTTCCTTTCGACGATTCCGAGTCAAGCCTCATTTTTCTCTATAGTTTTCCTCTCATTGTGCTGCTGCAATTTCTAATCGCAACCATTACTTTTAAAGCCTGCTGTTCTCAGGTCACAAAATCTCATGTTTTATCTCAAAAATTAGGCTCCAGAGACTTCTGGAGAATCTTTAACAGTGTCTATAACAAGGGAAAATCTGTTATTCCACCTCTTATGCCTTGTTCAGATTGCTAAGAACTTTTCATCAATCTAATCTCTTGATTCCACTAGTCACATCCTACCTTATATAGTCAACAAACAGGTTAATCGATTGCTTGACATTCGTAACTATCCAGCTTGTGTATTTTATTGATTTCCTGCTTCTACAACTTTCGGTCCGGAAAACATACCTGTTATAGTCTTGCAGAGGTGTTCTCCAGAGCTGTCCTCTATACTTTCAAAACTATTTAACAAGTGCTTATCAGAGTCTTGTTTTCCAGCCTGCTGGAAAGATGTATCTGTTATCCCTATTTTGAAAAATTCTGGAGAGCATTCTGACTTGTCTAACTACCGCCCTATAAGTCCTCTTACTATCATAAGCAAGGCTTTTGAGTCTTTAATTAACAAATGCCCAATCTTTCATCTTGAATCTAGTGAAAAGCCAGCACTCTTATTGCTTGGAAGGGACATTTGAGCTTGAAAAGGATCACACTTCTGCTACAGCATGGGACTCTCAGTGGCTGGTGAACTTTTACTTATCTCTATATATCTCTATATATTATTGCTGAACTTAATTGTGTTAGTAGTAGTGCCCCTTCGAGCGTGTTTAACACGAAACCCTTGGCAGTCATTGCACTGAGGTAGTGGCGAGAGTCGCAGTACTTTTATTAAAAGAAAATGTGAACAAAAGTGTATGCAAATATCTTACTTATGTAAACTTGAAATTATGTAATGTTAAAACATTAAAACAAGTTTTACAGTTTGACCTTCACTTGAAAATTGCATTGCTGCAACATCTGCTCAATTTTGATCTATAGCATTTATTTCTGTTAAAAAAATTAATATATAGTTTTAAAATTTTTCGTTTATCAATGTGCCATCGTGGCCAAGTGGATATAGCGCAAAGCTTCTGAACAAAAAAGCTTCTGAACAAAAAAGCCACTAAATGAAAAAAATTAAAAGTAATTGCAGTTCAGTGAAAAAAAACAACCGCGTATTAAAGTTCATTAATTAAATTTAGCTCAGTAAAACTTAAAGATTTTAAGTACAGTATATTGGTGTTTACAAAGAAACATATAAATCATTTTTTAATATAAACTATTTATTTTTTTAACTTTATTGTATAGGCAGGTTTGGCGCTTAACCATCCCTACCTAAATAATAAATATAAACAAATATGCTATTTGTTTATATGTATTGTTTATAAAATGTAAAAAATCCACTTATATAGTGTTTTATTCAGGATCGTATGCAATGTATGTAAACTTTTCTAATAATTATGTTTTTTTTGCTCATGCTGTTTTGTTTTGATTTTTTGTATGTATGTTATTATATTTAAAAAATTGACAAGATTGAAAAAACACGAAACATGTTGTCTCATCCAAGTGGAAAATTTGAAACTTCAATTTTAGATTTGCCCCTCTCTTGATTGCTAAAATCTGCTTCTTAGACCATTTAAAATAATAGACAGTATTTTTCGTAAATCGTTGAAGCCACAATTTTTTTGCTTATGTGATGTCACTTCCTGGCAAAAAGAACAACTAGAAATAAGATTTTATTAGAATTTTTCTGGAAAATTCCTTCTATTAAAGATATGGAATATTTTTATGGGAATATTCTAATAAAGACAAAAACTATTTGTTTATTACTATTGTAATAAATATAAACTCTTATCCGTGAAATGATATCTGTGAAATGTGCGAAATGATATCTGTACCAGTTTGTCATCCTCCGCCTCCCTATTTTTTTAAGGGAGGGGAGGTGTTAAAATTTTTTACAAAATTTGTGAAAAAAATTTCCAAGATTTTGCTGTGTAAATTTTTTAATATAACTTTATAAAGAACTTTTAATTATAAATAAACTTAATAAATATTTAGAGTCAAAAAACTTATTGCAATAACTGTACAATGCTAAATGTTTTTACAAAGATGTCTGGCTATGAAAATAGCTGTTTAACAAAAAGCAGCTTAGACATTACATTACAACTTAGACAAGTTATACTTTTATCATATTTGAATTTTACTTAAAACACAACTCAAGTATTTTTAACAAACTTGTTAAAAACTTTTTTACTATCTATAGATTAGCTAAACTAGACTTTATCTACTATTTTGCTTTGCAACATCTCCTTACTATTCTCTTATAACCTTTTAGGCACCTCAGTAAAGAAAAAGCTTGTAATGTTTCAGTATTATTAGATTAATGTTCATTTTTGAAATTCAGGCAGTTAAGTGAAGTTCAACTAAACTTCCACAGGTCAAATTCAAGTAATAAAGCCTTTGGTTTAGAAATAATAAATAAACCTAATAAAGCCTTTGGTTAAACAAAAGACATCAAAACATGATTTGATCTTCTCAACTAGTATAACAAAACATTGAATTTCTGCAATTGTTTTTAGAAGAAACTGAATATTAGAAAGAAGAAATTAAAACATAGGTGCTTTATAACACTTCAAAATTGTATCAATCAATCAAACATTGTGTTAAACTCAGTAATCAGATATTCTATCAAAGAAACAGTGATAACCAAGTTAAAATAATTTAAAATGCAATTTTTAGGTTTGTTTAAAGCATATTTGGAGGTGTTGATTAATAATATTTCTAACTAGAGAAGTTCTTTTAATGCTTGAATAAGATTTAAACTATAAAAAATATCATTATTACTTGCTTGCACAATCGTGTAATTAAAAAAGTTATATTAAAAACATGTCTAGTTATACACAGTGAATTAAAATCAAAATTTGTTATTAACTTCAGTAGAAGAAGCAGTAGCAGAGGCTGCATCATTAATGACATTCTTTGAGACAGAAAACCACAGATATAAAAAACTTTTGTAAAATTATGCCACAATTTCACATTCCATAACATTCAAAGAAAAATCAGTAATAGTTTTTATCAAAATACTAAATAAACAAGTTTTTCTTTTATCATAAAGGAAAAACTTGTTTATTTAGTATTTTATGAGAATCTAATGAATTATATAAAGTTTATGTGGTTCATCATAGTTCCTGCTACAATTATCATGATTCTCATAAAGGATAAACAATATGGCTAATTAAAATTTATACTTCTAAATATACGTCTAAAATACTTCTAAATATACGTCTAAAATTTGAAGTATATTTAGAAGTAATACGTCTTCTTTTTGATTATCAAAGAAAACCAAGAAACAAGTACTAGTTTTTATCGATGCAACTATAAATAGCTTCTACTTGTAGTAAAACTCTGTCTTCCTTTCTTATATTCAAAGGATATCGTGATATCAAAAATTCTACACAATATAATATTTGGTCGCCTAACTTAAAAGGAAATGGTGCTTTTCTTTAACATACTATATAATGCTATATAAACTCGTGAATTAAGCGACATTTTGCAACCACGTTATGTCTAATAAAATAAATTATTTTAATAAAACTCAAGTTAGGCAGGGTGTATGGCAAAAGTGAAGTCCGAATTTTATTTTCCATATTTGAAACTTTTTCTCTCCTTATTTATTGCTTAAAATGCAAGTTATTAAAATAATTCAGTCTACTGTAATAAAACTGGGGATGTCCATTGATATATTTTAATATATACTTGTTGTTTTTAACTAATTTTACCTCCTGGTGATAGTTATACAATAGAACTCAGGGTGTATGTCAAAAGGGAAGTCCATAGTTTGTTCTAACTAAAATAATCATTTTGATTTTTTTTAAACCAATGAAAGAAAAAATTTAAAAAATAAAGTTCTATATAACAAAATAAAATAAGGTATGTCAATTCAAGTTTCTAATTAAGTTATTTAACTCAAAAGTTAGTTTAATCATCAAAATATTGTAATTATTATTTTTTAACAATCGCAAAATTATGAAACCGATATACAATTATGTTTTCCGGTTTTTAACTTTTTTCCAACCGTTTAAGATAATTAACCGTGCATAATTTGTTAAGCTTGAGCTGTAGTTTGGTTTTAATAATTACTTATAGTAAGACTTTTTTCAACAAAATAATCAAGTTGAAAAACTTGTATTTAATTTTTTTGGGTACGTCCAACGATGTAGTAGACATCCCCTAGACACGCCCCTGGCTGAGGCTATTGTTCTTTTTTATGACTATGTTTTACTGGTCTAAGATCTTGTTTGTTCCATTTGTATAGCGTTACGAACAAACATCTGTAAGTGTAAACGCCTTTGGCATATGTTAAGTTTGTTGGCATTATATGGAATAATCGCGTATAATATATATATAAAATGAGAAAACTTTAAAATTTTATTTTGAATTTGAGAAATTTTTTTTGCTATACTGTTACTATAAATATATAAGCAAGATTGAAGAAATTTCAAAATTTATTGCGCTAAGGGTAAGTCTTAAACCCCCCAAAACAACACTGATGATAGCATACTTAACCGCTAAGCTATCAATGAAATGCATTTAGCAGAAAAACAAACTTAGTTATAAATGTTATAAGCTCTACGTATGCAGAAAAAGTGCGCATGTTAAGTTTTTTGCTCTTAAAGTTTTTTTCAGAATAAATTATTTTACTAAATAATATTGAAGTAAATTAGGAATGGGTACATAAATAATCGGTGCGGAATAGCAATGTATAGAAATGGTAGGTTTGGTAAAGACCCGTATTTTACGGATCCAGAAAGCTAGGACATATAAGGAAAGAGTATAGAAAAGTTTGGTTTGGAATAGACTTACGAAGACCCGTATTTTTTCAGGTCCGATCTCAGCTAGTATATATAAAATATATATAAAACTCAATTTTTTTCTTCAGCTAATTGTTATCTCAATAATCTAAATCTTTCTATATTATTAAATGGTAATGTACTCGGTTAGTTATCTATCCTTCGTCTTTTAAAATAAACTTTTACTTTTGATCTTTCTTGTTCACCATTTATCAAAAACATTGCAAAATTAGCATCTGCCAAGGTTGCATTTCTTTATCGCGCTCGCCATTTTCTTACTCCCGAATCTATTCTTTATCTCTATAAATCTCAAATTCGTCCTTGTATGGAATACTGTTGCCATATCTGGAACTGATATTTGAATGATGGCCTTTCTCATTTAGACAAGGTACAGTTAATTAAAATATGCATAGTCAACCTTCAACCATTGTCATATTGTCGTTTAATTGCTTCTCTTTCTAAATTTTAAGTAAAGTTTTTTTGTTTTTTTTTTTGGAAAAAAGATGCTTAAACTTGGATTCATATTATTGATTCAATTCGCGAGTCAAGACCTGCTTCGATTTGACACTAAAAATGCTGAGTCGCAGGGCCCTAATATGTATATATATATATATATATATATATATATATATATATATATATATATATATATATATATATATATATATATATATATATATTTATTATGCTTACTATTTTATTTCATTTAGTGTCATCTGAAAACTATTACAGCTATCTGCATAGTGAATCCAGAACCACATACTTGTTCTGATATTGTTCGCAGATCATTAAAAAGACGAAGCAAAAGGAAAAAAAAAAATATTTCGAAGTTACATAAAACTTTTGATCAAGCATTTGATGGCGCATTGCAAGTAATAAACACTAGAACAAGATTGAGAAATATGTTTTCATCGACTTTTTTAAAATGGAGCAATACTTTTAGATCTATTAAAAGACAGCAAGTAAGAGACAGTAGTTTAAAGAATAATACGGCAGTCAAAGAAGAACTTATTAAAAATAAAGCAGATTCAAGCTTAGAATTATCGTGTTCAAGTGTAGAAAGTTACAAGGATAGTAATTCTGAATCTTCTGAGCTTTCTGATAATTCTGAATCTTCAGAGCAATTTGATAATTCTGAATCTTCAGAGCAGTCTGATAACCCTGAATCTTCTGAACAATCTGATAATACAGAAACAGACGGTGTCACTTTTGCTTTGACTCAAAAATTTATCGGTTGGAGGGTATAATTTTATTTTGTATTTATATTTATATAGTGAACAATATTTATGGTTAGTAATGAATTTGTAAATATGTATGATAACTATGAATCTTTATAAATGATCTTATATTTTTTGTTAAGCATTTTACAATAGGAGGCATTTTAGATAAGGCAGATTATGGAATAGGTAATAGGGAGAATTGGTAATTAGAGATGTAGGAATAAATGCTGACAATGGTAAACATAGTACCTGTATGGCGTTGTAGATATATATATATATAGAGAGAAAGAGAGAGAAGGAGTTTCCGCATTGTTTTTTTTTTATTATTGTTATTATTATTATTGGTTAGTGAATTAATTATATTTAATATAGTTGTATTAATATTTTATATAACTATTTAATTATAGTTAATTAGTTTTTTATAAGGCTGTATTATATTTAAATTATTTTATAAGAGTACTGTAACAAAACATCTGTAGTATTGCTAGTGTGTTTTATACTGCAATTATTTTAGAATGAGTTCAATATTTTGCATTTAGGATTCTGCGTATTGGTTTTATGAGAATTTGTTATTCAGATGAGCTTCTGAAGTATTCTGGGCAGGGTGGCCACGCCTCCAAATAAGTCCTAAAATATACTAATATTTAAAAAATCTAAAAGACCTAAATTCTCCTAAAATATACTAAATTTTAAAAATACCCCTAAATTCTCCTAATTTAAAATTGTTTTTCGAACATTCAACTTAAAATTTTTTATTAAAATTTTTTAATAATATTTAAATTTCGTAAAAAAAAGTTTAAAATTCTCCTAAATAATCCTAATTTTTTAATTTGTTTTTCCAGGTTTCCCGGTAAAATCTCCTAAAAAGTCCTTTAAAATCTCCTAAAGTCTTCTAATTTTTTAACTCAAAAAAAGTGTGGCCACCTTGTCTCGGGTGCCTTATATAAGGTGGGATGAAAATAAATGGGGGATAGGAGTTTAAATCCAGATCTAATAAACGGGGGAAATCTTAATAAAAAGGTGGGTGGGATTTTTTTGTAGAAAAAGAGTAAACAATTATAATTCTAGTGTGCCTTGCGTTTCTCAGCATAGTTAAGGAGAGATCCGAACGATTTGCGTTTCTTAAAAGCAAAAATTTGAATTTTTAAGCTTCAATTTTTCGTGTTTACCGCTTTTTTTCGACTATTACTTTTATATATTTTTAAAAAGTAGAGTTTAAGCTTTTCTTATATAATTAATTTTTTTATAAATCTTTTTTTAACCAAAGCATCAAGCAAAACAAAACTACCACTAAAATACATAAAACGTGACGGAGTAGCGTCATAAAAACAGCTAAAAAAAATGTGTTAAGTATTTACGTTCCAAAAATAATGCCTCTTTTATTCGAAAGTAAAAAGTCTCCTTGTAAATGACTAAAAACCTCTTACTTTATCTTTTCGTAAACTGTAAAAACGTTGGAATCGAAGTTTTCACATTAGTCTTCACTCACAGCAATTTACTTCCATAAACTCTTTATAGTCTTCTGAATAAATTACTAAACAGAAACGTTTCAGCTTTTATATAACTATAATACCCCATAGTATTAAGCTAAAACTTGAAACTCGTTGACACCGAATAATTGTAAAACAAAATAAAACAATGACTCAACGCAGTTAATGCACGTTCTGGAAAATACACGAATTTTGCGTTTTAGTAAAAAGGCTATGTTTGACTGAATTTTTTTAGCACAACTAAAAAATAAAAATAATTTTTTTTTTTTTTTAATTTTCAGTCTTTTCGTATGTCTAAAATTAAATAACGTTAAAGGCTATTATTAATTTATATGTGATGAACACAAAATTTGACAAACAGCTCGTTAGACTTTTAATGTTTTATCTCTTATGTTTCATTTAAAAGTCTATCTTTAAATTTTAAATACTATTGTGATATGTATCACCCCTAGAACAAGATACTGTTTTCTTCACAACAATATACTATTTTCACTGTAAAGATTGCTTATGTTATAACTAATAGGAACGTTCCTACAATTTGACAAAAACAACAAAAAAGTGAATACATTTAAACCTTCCTTTGATTGTATTGTACTTCAATGGTATTGTACATTAAGGTGATCCACTTTTGGTTCTTGTTATCTATAAATGGTAAGCTTTATAAACATAACCAGAGACAATTTGACCAGAGGCACTGAACATGATTGACGGAACAATAGGTAGTTTTTGCATATTTGTAAAAACTATGGGTTTTCCATGTGTTTTTAGATAAAGTTTTTAAACTTTATTATACAAACTGGCAACTTTTACCCAATGAACGTCTATTAATGTTTTCATCTAATAATCTGTATTGTTAGCATAAAATTTGAAAACTGGCACTTAGTTTAATTTATATACTGCCTAGTATCAATTTTTTTTCGTATAAACGTGGGATAGTACTGCTATGAAATTCTAAACAAAAACAACTTTAAAGATGAATAAAAAAGTACTTTCAACCAATTTCTCACAATATTGAATACACATACATATAACTTTTTATACAAGATTTAAAATTTATATATAAATACATGTGTGTGTGTGTGTGTGTGTGTGTGTGTGTGTGTGTGTGTGTGTGTGTGTGTGTGTGTGTGTGTGTGTGTGTGTGTACATCATATATATTATATATATACATATATATATATATATATATATATATATATATATATATATATATATATATATATATATATATATATGATGTACACACACACACACATGTATTTATATATAAACACATACAGAAACAATGTGTGTATGTGTGGCTTACTGTTTATACACAAGATATTTTAATTTCTAATCATAACAATATTATATATACTGCATGTACGACAAAGAAAATACAAAGTTCTTTTATGTTTTCTGACTATTTATGTAGTGGGGTTACTTTGATTCAAAGTTTGAACGTTATTCAAAGTGACCCTAAATACAAAATTAGTACGTGAAAAAATGTATACAAAATGTGTACTGTTATGCTATAGCAAAAGAACATAACAATAGTTCTGTAGGTCTTACGTAAATAGTAGGCTAATAAACTTCTAAGGATTTATACGCTTAACAAATTTATAAGCAAAAACTATGCAACTTAGACAACGAGTTGCTACACTAGCAGCTTGTTGTCTAAGTTGTTTATTACTACTTTATATTTCTTAAGGAAATTCAGAAAACAAAGGAACGAATAAAAAACGCTTTTATGAAAACAAAAGAACAAGTAAAAAACATTTTATTTTCACAAAAGATTTGTAATACAATCAACTTCATCTTTTATTATGACAGAGCAGTCTATTATCAATCCTTAAACTTGCGGCTTCGCTAAAGTTGCAGTATTTAAAGTTTTAACTGAAAAATATAAAATCAAACATCTTGTAAATGAAAATCATAAGGTTTTTATATTAACATTATTAAATTATCAATTCAATAATTATATAGAAAATAATCCTTTATTTCATATTAATTATGAACCATTTAAAAAACAAACCATATTATTGTTAACCATTTAAAGCACTTAGGAAGACTAAGGTCAAAATTGTTCTGGAAGGCAGAGGTTATGCATACTTTTTCCAAAGCTTTAATAATTTAGGAAGTTCAAAAATGCTGCATTGCCTTTTTAACTGCCAAGAATGTATAGCAAACAAAAAATTAAAAAGAGTTTTGTAAAAGATTTAAATATAAAGCAGTAAAAAGTGGAGTGTATCGCCATCAGAAACCTACAGCTGTAACAAATAAAGCGATTAATAAACTTGATCATGATTTAAAAAAAAAAAAAAAGTTTCACTACTTTTACAAAGGCAATAAAGATCAATCTATCTGATCTACAAAATGAAAAAATTAAACACCGATATGATGCAAGTAAAATAAAAAATGATATTGAAAATCAATGGAAAGAAACCTCATTAGGTTTTTATAAATAGATAGGTGTTTATTTCAGTAGATAGGTATTTATAAACATTTGAGTAGGCCTGTACATACTACATTTGTATCAGCTTATAGAAACACACATACATGCATATATGTATAAATATTTATATTTATATAGTTAGATAGAGTCGAGATGACTCGACTTTATCCAACTATAGACCCATCTCCATACTCCCGTGCTTTTCAAAAATATTGTAGCGCATAATGTATAATAGACTCTTTACATACCTTCAAAATCATAACATCCTCTACAATGACCAATACGGTTTTAAAACTCAACTGAACATGCTGTAATAAAATTAGTTAACGAAATTTTACGTGGCTTTGACAAAAACAAACACACTCTTGGAGTATCTATCGACCTTTCAAAGTCTTTCGATACAGTGAATCACGAAATCCTTCTATACAAACTTCATAATTATGGTATGCAAAATAAAAATTTAAAATGGTTCATTTGCTATCTAAAAAACCGTAAACAAACCTTATTTGTTGCAAGTTTTTTTGTACCAAATAGAGATACAAAGCCTCTTGTACGTTTTTTTAGAGTGATCAATATAATGTAAATTAATTATTTACAAAATAGATCATCAATTATATATAAAAGTTTAACTAAATGAAAAAATACAACTTTATGATGGAACTTAAAGTTTCATATTAAAAATATAAAAACATCAATTAATACGAGTTCTCTCAATACTATTGTTAATTGATTTGAAATTTTCTCTGGATTATAGTTACAAAAAACTGACCAAAAACCAAGTTAAACTCACATCTAACCCTTGGATCACTAATGGAGTTCTGAAGTCTTGGATCACTAATGAAGTTCTGAAGTCTTGGATCACTAATGGAGTTCTGAAATTGCAATTAAAAGTAAGCTCTACAAAAAGTATATAAAATCTAAAAATTCCAACGCAAAAAGTCAACTATTCGATAAATTTAAATTGTACAAGAATAAAATTAGCAATTTATTCAGAATTTCCAAAAAGTCATACTACATCTCCTTTTTTAACAAAAACCTCAACAATACAAAAATACATGGAAAAGAATAAAAGAAATTATTAACATCAAACCCTCTGCATCAATTAAATCTTACACTCTCAAGTCTAATGGTAACACTATCTCAGACTGTGTGGCTGTTGCTAACATTTTTAACAAATACTATGAAACAATACAACACCCACCCAAAAGTAAAATGATTTGTTTTAAAAGTATCTTTCTTCCTTAATCCAGTAACTGAAAATGAGGTGTCTGATTTAATAAAAAATAGTATCCCCACACACCTTCTTAAACTTACTTCTCATGTTATTTGCAAGCCTCTCTGTGCCATATTGAATAATTCTTTTAATAAAGGTCTTTTTCCAGATGTTTTTAAAATAGCCAAAGTTATTTCTATCCATAAAAAGGGTTCTCTAATGGACCACAGAAATTATCGACCAATTTCTCTTCTATCTAACATTAGTAAAATGTTTAAAAAAGCCATGTACAACAGAATTTACAGCTTTCTTGACAAAACCAATGTCTTTACAAACATCAGTATGGATTTTTTGACAAAAACCAATGTCTTTACAAACATCAGTATGGATTTCTTGACAAAAACCAATGTCTTTACAAACATCAGTATGGATTTCTTGACAAAAACCAACGTCTTTACAACAATCAGTATGGATTTCGTAACAAACACCCCACAACTCATACACTTATTAAAATAACTGAAACTATTAGAAATGCTCTTGACCATAAACTTTTTGCATGTGGAGTGTTTCTTGACTTAGAGAAAGCCTTTGATTTTGTTGACCACTTCATCCTCTAAAGTAAATTAGAACACTACGATGTTCGAGTTCATATTCTGCAATGGTTTTCATCATATCTTTTTAATAGATCGCAATTTGTCTCCATCAATTATGCCAAATCTTTTCCAATAAAATGCTCCACGGGTGTACCCCAAGGTTCTGTATTAGAACCACTGCTTTTCCTTTTTTTTATAAATGATCTTAATATCTCTCTAAAATTTTTAACGGCTTACCGTTTTGCTGACGACACCAACTTACTCATAACAAACAAACCATTAAAAAAAATTAAAACATATTAATCATGATTTATCTAACCTTCTTCAATGGCTGCGCTCTAACAAAACTGAACTTATTATTTTCAAATCAAATCAATCTAAAATGTATAAAAACCTAAACTTTAGACTGAGTGGACAAAAAATCTTTCCCGTAGTTTCATTAAAATATCTTAGAATCCAAATTGACTCAGATCTATCTTTTTCCTCTCATCTTAAAAACTTAGCAGTAAAATTGTGTAGATCAAATGGGATGCTATCCAAAATTCGCCACTATGTCAATTATGAAACTCTACTTTATATATACCATGCAATTTTTGGATCTCATCTTAGATACGCTTGTCAGGTTTGGGGACAATGCAAGTCTAATGCTTTTTTAAGGTTATGTAACCTACAAAACAAAGCTTTAAAAATTTCAACAGTATCATTTTAACTCTGACATCCTTTAATTTTATCAAAAATACTCAAATTATGTGATCTTGTTTATTTATTAAATTGTCTATTTGTCTGGAATCATAAACAAGTAAACCTCCATCCGTCATTCTCCAATTTTTTTACCAGTAAAAAAAGTTCTCGTTATTACCTTCGATCTTTGAGTAACTTTAAATTATCTATCCCGAATCGCTGTTCTGTAAAATACGGTGATAATTCTATTACAAACCAATATGTAAAATCGTGGAATAATTTAACTTTTCATTTTCAATCCCTCAACTCTTTTTCACAATTTAAAACCTGTCTTTTTGACTTTTTGATAGAAAAATACTTTAATTAAAATCTTAGGCTTATAATAGATTATTATTACTATTGTTATTAGTATTATTATTATATGTGATGTTAATATTACTTACATTTTATTTACATATTTTTATTATTACATATTTTTTATTATTACATATTTTTTATTATTACATATTTTTATTATTACTTATTAAAATTGTTTAATATATAAATGTGATATTTGTTAATATTATTATTATTGTTAACTTTATTGTTATTATTGCTGTTATTATTATTGCTATTATTGTTGTTGTTGTTATTTTATTGTTATTAATAATATTATTATTGTTGTTATTATTATTAATATTATTATTATATGATTGCTATTATTATTTAATTGGTGTTTACCTTAGATTAGTACTCGTACTATTAGTAAACAACCATGAAATGTAAACTTTTATTTCAGAATATATATATATTGTTATATTATTATTGTTATAACAGCACCATCAGCTATAATATCGTAATTAAAAATTACAATTATGACCGCTATAATAAATTACAAAAATTAAACTTTGACGTCAGCGTTAGAACGGCTTCTTTGACGCAAGAATGCCAAAAATAGTCCAAAATTTAATTTTAACGTATTGTCCGTTATCTAAATTTACTCCACCATAAATTGGAGAGCATTGATGTTTTTGAATCTCTAATGCTTCACGAACTTTCCTATAAAACTTATTGTATTCTTCTTTAAGCGTTTTAACTTTATACCAATTAATTTCTTCTCTACAGTCTTTTTTATGAAGAGCTATAGCCGACTGATAATACTTATCTTCCATCAAACATTTTTGGTGTTGTTGAGATCTTGTTCTAATTTGTAATTTTGTTTTACCAACATACACTTTGGATCAATTACATTCAATTAAATAAATTCCAGGTTTACTGTTGTCGGGTAGCCTCGATTTGTTTTTTTGATGTTAGTAGAGTCCTTAAATTATGATTAGATTTAAAAACAGTGCAGTAACCAGCTTTCCGAAATATGTTTTTAAGTTTTGGGGATAATAATGGTATCCAAGGTAAAGAGATTGTAGAAAGGGCATTTGGATTTGTTGATATTTGAATTTTGTTTGCATTAGGGGTTTTATTCATGTTAGTAGATCTTTTTATTTTTAGTAGATTTTTTGGTTAGCAATGATTTGAAGCTGACTTTTGTTATAACCATTTTCACTAAATATATTAATTAAAAAATCTCATCTTGAAGATATGCCTCGCTACATATGCTGTAAGCTCTATGAATATAACCTTTGAATATTGACTTTAAAATTTCCGGATCATGATTTGAATGAGGTTTAATCTAAATATCGGTTATAGCATCTTTCCTATATATTTTAAAATCGTATTTACCATTAGCATTGTTAATTATGGTGACATCAAGAAAATTTAGTGTTTTTAATTCATTTTTGGCTTCTATTATATATTTTAAAGAAGATTCTGTTGTTGCAATTATATCCATATAAAGAATTGACTTTAACGAAGGTACAAAGCTTGGACCAATATTTTGAAACTTGATTTGATTTTCAGGAATCTCGGTATTGCAAAGATTTAACACTGAGTTCTTTGTATAACTTGTTGTTTTTATATTCTTTTCGAAGTCATCCTGGAGAATTTTAAACTTTTTAACTATTCTGTCTTTTGATTTTTGAAACATAATTTCTTACAATTAACGTCTTAAATTAAAGTCTTACAATTGAAAAGGCAAATACGTGGTTGTTATAAAAAGTATTTAAATATATCATCAATAGATAAAATAACATGAATGAAATCCAAAATGCTCTACTAACATGAATGAAATCCCTAATGCAAACAAAATTCAAATTTTAATTTTTAATTACGATATTATAGCTGATGGTGCTAGTTACTATAATCCAGAGAAAATTTCAAATAAATTAACAATAGTATTGAGAGAACTCGTATTAATTGATGTTTTTATATTTTTAACATATATACTCTCATACAAGATGTTAACATTTAAACCATATATATATATATATATATATATATATATATATATATATATATATATATATATATATATATATATATATATATATATATATATATATATATATATATATATATATATATATATATATAACAATAACAATAACAACAACAACAATATATATATATATATATATATTCTGAAATAAAAGTTAACATTTCATGGTTGTTTACTAATAGTACGAGTACTAATCTAAGGTAAACACCAATTAAATAATAATAGCAATCATATAATAATAACAATGTAAATTAAATGAAGACGATTATAATAATATCAATAATACTGTTAAATATAATAATGACAATAGTAATGATTATATTAGTAATTATTATAACAACAACAATAATAATAGCAATAATAATAATAATAATAATAACAATAATAACAATGATTGTGATAAAAACAATAATAATAACAACAACAACAACAACAACAACAACAACAACAACAACAACAACAACAACAATAACAACAACAACAACAACAACATCAATAATAATAATTATAACCATAATAATAATTGTAACGAAATAATAACAATTATAATAAGAGAAGAATTTCATTAATAAAGACAATAACAGCAGCAACAAAAATTTAGTAAATAGTGATGGCAACAACAAAGATTTAGTACGAAGTAGAATAGATGAGAAATAGAGAATTGTTGAATGAAAAGAGATAAATAGATAGATAAATAAAGAATGCCAACTCATTGGTACTAAAATTAATAATATTAGAATGGATAATTTAATAATGAAGTTTAAAAATGGCAGATAAAAAACCACAGGAATTAGATGTAGATAGATAAGTAGAGAATTTCAAAATGTTAAAAATATAAAATTAAAAACTGAAGGATTACGAATTGATATATATATATATATATATATATATATATATATATATATATATATATATATATATATATATATATATATATATATATATATATATATATATATATATATATATAGTAAAGAATGTCAATATTAGTTTGTATAAATATTTAATTGTATTTTTTTAACAAATAATTAAAAAGCTTGATTTTAAATTCAGAGATTGAATTAAGAGATTTTAGATCAGGAGGTAGTTTGTTCCATGAGCTAATACATTGATATTTAATGGATTTATTTCCATATTTAGCAGAGTGATGTTTTGGAATAACTAAGTTTAAGCAAAGAGATGATGGAGCAAAGAGGATGGTGACAATTTGTACTTGTAAAGAAATTGTTGAATGATATGGAAAAGTTTTTGTGATGATAACTCCAGACAAATTGGCAGTTGAGGAATACCACAAGGTCGCTTATTTTTAATATTTTGGAGATTAGGTATTGTACATTAGATTTAGAGTTAATATACTGAAAATATATTATTTTCAAGGCTTTATTTTGGAGATGGGATAACCTCAAAATAATTTGTTTATGGGATTGTCCTCATACTTGACATGCATATCTTCGATGGGACCTAAAAATAGCATGATATATATTTAGCAGAGTTTCTAGATTTACATAATGGCGGACTTTGGCTAGCATTCCATTAGATCTCCTGAGTTTCATTGTTAAGTCATTCAGATGGCCTTGAAAAGAAAGATTAGAATCAATTTTAATCCCAAGATATTTAATAGAGTCTAAAGGATAAATTTTTTGTCCACTTAGTCTGAAATTTAAGTGCTTATTAATTGGTGCCAGATTGGATTTAAGCTCTGTTTTGTTAGAACTGAGAGAAAGTTTATTAGAACGAAGCCACTGAACAAGATAGACTATAAAAAGACTTGATTGAATATTTAAAGTATTTTACTGTTTTTTCTTGATTAAACAACCTTATTGATTAATGGAAGGCAAAAAGTAAAGAAATATTTTGCTAAAATTGAAGTATTTAAAAATGTTAGCAATAAAAATAAAGAACTTGTAATTTCTAGATCATAAATTCCGCCACTATGTTTAAATAAGTGCTTTTAAAACTCGAGTTTCAGTCGTCACAAACTTGTTAGGGCACTTTTGACTTTATAAAGTTAAAAACTAATGCTAAACTTTAAAACGCTTTAAATGTATACTGTATTTTTCAACCAATACTGCCAAGTGGGCAATTTCTGTGAGTGTGCGCGCGTGTGTTTGTGTTTCATAAGAAATATACAAATAAATGAATTTATTATTATTTTACAGAATATTCAAATGTGTTTTATAATGTCATTTTTAGATAAATTATTATAATCTAAAACAGCTATTGCATTTATTTATTATTATTTATTTATTATTATTATTTTTTTTTTGTTCTTTCCCTTAATATTCAATATAGTTTATACGATAAGATAGTTAAGATAAAAATCGTTATACAATAAAAAGAAATATATACAAAAAAAGAACGCGGAGACTCGCAGAAGACCTTCAGGTCTTATCATCGAGAACCGTTTGTGAATATTAAGTCAGGGTTTACCTGATATTTTTGCCAGTTATGCCGGATATTTTGATAGTTAAGCCGGATATTGAACTTTTCTAAAGTTCTATAAGTGTTTATGAAGAAAAAACAAGTCTTGCCATTCTACATTAAATAGTGTTCAAGATTTAAAAAAAAATCAAAAAAATAAAATAATATCGTAGTAAAAATTAGTAATAACTAGCGAGAACGTAAATTTCGTAATAATATATAAATAAAATTAAAGAAATTTTTGAAATAAAAAAACATGTCTTCAAAAGATAAAACAACTTCTTTTAGTTTTTTCTTGAATGAAAGATAATTACATTCATAGGAAAAATCGAAATTTTTTAAAACTATTTTGTTCCAAAGAAAAGCTCCTCGATATGAAATACATGACTTTTCAAAATTAGTTAAAGATAAAGGTTGCCGAATTAGATTATCATTTCTTAAGTTATATTTATTTTCATCTTTTAAGGTATATAGATTATGAAAAGAAACTGGAGATTCGTTGGTTTTACACTTGAACATAAAACAAAGTTTATTTATAACATTTACCTTTTATAAAGATGATTTAAAATGGAATATTTCACTTTCTATTCAAAATTTTATACGCAATCAGAGGCGATTCTACGAATAAAATTAAGGAGAGTGAGTCCTTAAAAAGTACAGACTGGTTCTTTAAAAAAAGGTCCCCAAAACTAAAATTCACCCGACTGGTCTTTGTCAAATCCCCGACTAGGCAACTAAATTCATTAAAAAAGCAACCATAACTTGAAAGTCACTTTCTTTGGGGAGAGAGGGTGAAATATTTCCCCCTCCCCTTTCCCATCTTCATGTTTTCTTGACTCATATAATCAACAAATTTTCAAGTCTTCTGTCAACGGTTTTCTCGTTCTTTTACTCTATTTTTTCTTTCCTAGTAACTCGTAACATCAAAGTGGTTGCTTCCAGCCTTGTTGGGAGTGAATTAGAATTAAAAAAAAAAGCTAGAAAAGTCAAAAAAAAATTTTTTTGCCCGTATAAATTTATTTAAACCCTAATACATGTAATATAGGCATAATTTGTAATACATATTGTATAGACAAAACTTAAACGTAATTCATATATAATATATAAATACATATATAATACATAATGTAAAGATCCTTTTTATTGAATTAGGCCTCTGATTTTTTTTTTTTTTTTTTTTTGAAGAAAAATACATAGCTTATACATAGCTTATACATAGGCTAATACATAGCTTCATCAGCTATGCAAACATTTCATAGGCAAGTACTCAAACATCAAAGCTTAAAAAACTGTATAGTTTGCAAAAACATGCTGGCATAATCATTTACTATAAAGATAGGCGTGAACACATTTATTATTCCGAGGCAGTTTATATGTATTTAATAGTTTTCATTTTTATTTAATTCAAACTTGTTATTAAAGCTTATAAGAAAGATTTGTAACTGTAACGATACATGAAAATTAAATGCTGATAGACATTTATTTCAAACACATTCATCATTTTTATGTCACTCATTAAAGGCTAAACCCTTAATGAGTTATTAAAAATCTTTCTTATAAGCTTTAATAACAAGTTTGAATTAAATAAAAATGAAAACTATAATCTTAAAGCAAATATGTTAAACACATATAAACTGCCTCGGATAATAAATAAATATTCAGAATATAGCATTTCATATCGAGGTCCTAAAGTATGGAATACCTTTCGAAAAGGATTCAAAGGTACGGTAAGTTCGTTAAGTTCATTCAAGATTATAAACAAAAAAAGAAATTTTTAAAATTTGAGAAACTCTTTTGGTTAATGTTACCATTCTACTTTTTGTTGTTGATGTTGTTGTTGTTGTTTAACAATTTTGTTGTTTGTTTAAATTTAACGAATGTTGTTGTTTAAAATAAACGAATTACGCATTTTATTACGACATTTATTACGATATTTAATTGAATTTTTATTGCGTATATATATTTTATGAAATTTTACTACGTATTACGTATTACGATATTTTATTGAAATTTTGTTAAAGGGGCTCTATGAAAAGATTGCGATGACGTACTGTCATCCTCATCTTCTTTGAGCACCTATCTGCTTTTACTTACTTTTTTTTATGAAGCACGAAGTTGTAAAATTCATATTTTATATTAAAACAGAAAAAAAAAAAACATTTGCCTTTTTTTGTAATACCAAAATTGAACCGAACAATCCGGTATTTATTTTCCGTAACAAGCGGTTACGAGTAATAACCGGGTTGCTATTGTATCCCCAGATACATAAAATTTTTCTGAATATTTTTTTAGACGTTTTTATAAATGACTTTTTTAAAAAACAAAGTTAATTATTAATTTGTTAATATCTTATCTTTTCCGTTCGATATCTTTGAAAGTTTTTACAGAATTCTTTTTTCATTTATACATTTATTTACAAAAAAGATAAGCGACAAGTTTTAAATTAAATACATTCTCTGTAAAGTTCTTGGATTGTAAAAAATCTAAAATTCTATTAATAATGCAAAGAGTTCAGAATTTAATCCAATCTCCGTTTCAGAAAAATTAAAAGTTGTTTTTTATGCTTGAGTTAGATTAATTAAAAGACAATTTGTTCTTTTGTTGATATTAGAAACTTTTAATTTCATTTTATCGTTAGTAAAGTAAACTCCATATTGTACTTATTATTAAATTAACATTTTTCATATTTGAAATGGAGTTAAATTTTTTACAATTTAAAATGTAAATACTATATCTTTTCAAGATATGACATTTTAGTAAAGCTAACATGCAAGCTAACTTTAGTTTTTTTACATCCTTTTACTAACTTGTCATATCTCCCAAAGATGATTAATATTAATGTGGTTTGTTGGAATGTTTTCAATGATAAATTTTCTTTGTTTTCAAGATGTTGAAGATTCCTCAGATGGAAGTTCAGATAATAAAACAATTTTTTAAATTTAAAGAATGTTAAAAGTAGTTTTGGGTATACCATAAATGATAAATTATCAGCTTCTAACTAAATCAAACACATGGTGGTATATTAAATATAATTAAATATTTATTGAAAAAGATTTAATTTCTGTAGTTAAGATTAGTTTTAAATTTCACTTTATTAGTTCCAACTATCATATATAAAATATTTTTATAGTAAATGTCATTCAATTTCATATATAACTTAATTTACATATCAAACTTTTGCACTATCTATAAGTTTATTTACCATATATGAATCATTATATGTATGTATATACTTTTAAATAATGTGTGTATATGTATACATACATGCATACATACATATATACATACAGAAATACATACATTACCAGTTTGAAATATATAATTTAGTTTTGGTTTTAAAATAACCAAAAGATCCTAAATAAAACTTGTAGGTTTTATTTAGGGTACAAATAATCTTAAAAATTAAAATCCTGCATTTGTATAATTTTAGAAAAAGATTTTCATGGAGACAGATATATATTTTTTTTATTTTTTCAGATATAAATTTTAAATAACATAGAAATACAACTTTTTTAGGCCACCAGTCCAAGATATGAGGCAAATAGAAGAAGACTTTTGTACTAAGTCTCAAAGTAAAATTAATTTTTATTTAAAGAAAAATTCAAATTTAAAGAAAATATATTTCATTTCAAAATTTATAAAAAATAAATAGTTAAGCTTCCCTTTCTTGCCCAAATAAAGTGATTTTAAATTTTAAACCATTTCTAAAGTGCATAAGAATTTTCGATGAAACTTCAAGTTTGTCTACAAACTTTGATTTGGCTGAAAAAATTGTTTAATTGGTTGTTTTCCTCTCATTTAGCCCTGGTTAAAAGTTCTATTAGCATCTATTATTTTATTGAGGACAAAGTGGAGTGTTAAAAGTTTAAAAATAAAATGGAAAAGAAATTGGATAAAAACAAAGATTTTGTTTTCATCATATCGTTTCTAAAAGGATACTAGCTCAAAATTGGCAATTGCCAAATAGAAGATTATATTGTCTTCAATGTAAGGTTAACATGCTACAAAAAGAAATCATTTTTTACATATATAAATTTTTATGATTACATAATTTCTTTTTAAAAGCATGAAAATTTCTTTTTCAAAGCATTATTTTTAATGTTTTGACTTTTTATTTTCACTTTTAGTGTTCAACATGTTTTGAGATATTTGGAAAAATAACATTTTATGAAAATCTCCATTAATCCATTTCAAATCAAAAACATTTTTTATTTTAATTAAAAGGCAAAGTTGTTTTTATCTTTCTTATGTAAAAAAAAAAGAAATTTTGTTGTTTTGATTTACAAAGTTTTAAATTGGTAAAAATTTTCTAATATCTGAATGTTTACATTTCATATATACATGACAAATATACTTGTGTCATATTTCATCAGTAGGTGATGTTTTAATCAGCTTTTACATATACTTTATTTTACTTATTTTTTTTGTTGGTTTGTTTTCTTTGTGTTTTGTTTTAATTGAACTTGTCTTTACCTTTATGTGTATTTGTTTATCTTTAATTTAATTTTTTTCAATGTTTATTTTTTTAAAGAAGTTTCAGCCATTTTGTTGGTTTGTATACTTCTATGTATAAATTTGTATAATAATAATGTATTTATTAAAAAATAATGACATTTTTGTTAATGATATTGTAGATATTTTTAGTCTACAAAACTAAATACAAAAAGTTCTAAAAAGAAAGTAAAGTCTAAAAGTAAAATTAAAAATGGATGCTTTTATTTAAAATATTTATGATTACAATTAAATATTGCGCTTATGATGAAAGAAGAAACTGTTTCTCCACTAAGTTACAATCATCATTCTTTTTTATCAGCTAATCTTTTAAAATTTCGACAATGTGGAGTTCTCTGTGATGTCACTTTACTCTGTGAAGATGCATTATTTCAAGTTCACAAAGTTGTACTTGCTGCCTCAAGTGCATATTTTCAAGCTATGTTTACTATAGGAATGTGCGAAGAAAAAAAAAGACAGGTTAGCTTTAATATGATGGTTTTTTCAAAACTATTTAACTTGTTTCTAAAGAATGACATTTTCAATAACATTGAAAAAGTAATTTAAAAAATTGTATTATGCAATTTAAAATTTTAAACAATTTTATAATTAAGATAGAATAAAAAGTTAAAAAGATTTGTTTTTTTTTTATAAATTATGTAATAAATTATGTTTAGAAAATAAAATATGTTTGAAAAGAATGTTAAAGAGTTGTCAAGAAAAATAGTATTAAAGTTGGGTTTTCAAGTAAAGTTTGTTCAAAAAAAGGAACAAGCAACAATCTAATTAAGTGATAAATGTCAACTTTTATTTAATTTGTTGTAGTTTAATCCCCTCCCCTTTTTATCTTTTTATCATTAGGATTTAATCCCCTCCCCTTCTTCATATTATTAGGATTTAATCCCCTCCCCTGCTTTATATAATTAGGATTTAATCCCCTCCCCTTCTTTATATCAATAGGATTTAATCCTCTCCCTTTCTCCATATCATTAGGATTAAATCACCTCCCCTTTTTCATATCATTAAGATTTAATCCCCTTCCTTCTTTATAACATTAGGATTTAATTAGTAGTTATAGTTAAAAGTTGATTTTTTTTTTATTAACATCGCAGTGAAAATATATTATTCAATAGTTAGATTTGTGTATTCAACTAAATCTTTTTTTTTTTTTTTTTTACATTTTATTTTTCTGAACTTATAAAAAATTAATAAAAATAAATTAAGTTTTAAAAGTTTGGTTGTAGAGAAAGTTTCTTTGGTAGTCGAGAAATTTTTTAAAAGTTTTTTATTTAGTAGTGGAGAAAGACTCAAAAGTTTTTCATTTGGTAGTAGAGAGTTTTTTGAATATGACTGTTACTTTTTTTTTTTTAATTTTTTTTTTTTTTTTTTGCATACAATGTTTTTTTTTCTAAATGTAAAGAAAATTTTTTTTTATTTTAAATTTTTTATTTTAAAATTCTTTTTAGCTGTTCTCTTTTATTGTAACAAAAAAGACATGTTTTCTTTTTGTACAACAAAAAAAGTTTTTTGTTCATTTTACATGAAAAATGTTGTCCCTATTGTGATACAAAGCATTTTTTTTTCACAATTTTTTTTCCACAATTAATGGTGACACTTCACAATCATTGGTAGCACACACTAGGTTTAAACCAATATTTATTATGATTAATGGTAAGGAATGCTGGAGTTCGAGAATGACAATGGCTTTAATTTTTCTTTTTTTCTGGTCTGTGGTGTTTCTAAAAATGTTAAGTGACATGTTAAGTGATTTGAAATAAGAAAAAAGTTCATGAGATTTTATGACTTAAAACCTACTGTTTTTAAGCCCAGAGTTAAAAAAAATCATGGAGTCCTTGTTGCCATTATACATAAAGGTTCTTAGTTTAAAAATTAATTGCACCTCTTACTAAAATATCTTAATTTTTTCCCCAAAAGTAAATCTAGGCCACTTTACATTTTTAAAGCTCCTAGCAGGGATGTGGAGTTGTAAAAAAATAGTAATGACTCCGACTCTAGTTGTTGAAGATTCGGATTCCAGATGTTGAACTTTTTTGAGTACAGTTCCTACTCCAGTTGTTGAAATTTTTTAAGTACAACTCCGACTCCAACTCCAAAGCAAAATTTTTGAAAAATTCTTTGAATTTTTTTAAAAATATAGCGTGACAAGTTGAAGTTTTTTTTTTTGACAAATTTATGCAATGTTCTTTGAGGTTTAGTATGAACATAAGGTTAATTGAATGTTTTGTACATGCACGTGCGATACCAAGAAATATTACTATCGGAGTCAGGTTCGTGATATTTATTAGGGACTCCGACTCTGCTAAAATTGTCGCAACTCTGACTTTGACTACAACTCCACAGCCCTGGCTCCTAGATACTAAAAACCTGGAAGAAATAATCTCTTTGTACTAATTTCTCTAAATAAAGCTTTGAAGCTACAGTAAAAAAGTATTTTTTGAACCCCCAGTATCTCTTAAATGGCAAACGTCATTGGTATCTTTTTATACAAATAATTCAAACAACTATCTTCTTTTTAAATTAAAAGGTTTCAATACTTTGATTCATCATACAATCTTATAAGTTGATAACACAAAATTTACTCTTCTGAGTTGATTTATTTTGCCAATTTTACATGAAAATATTTCAGATTTCCATTCAATCAATTATTACAAACTAATAACACTCACTTGATAGTTGAAATATTCAACTATCAAGTGAGTGTATTCAAAAAAAAAATTAAATTTTAAATTAAACTTAAATATAGTTATAATATAACCCTAATACTTCAAAAAAAATTGATATTTTAAACTCCAATAAGATTAATTTTACTGTTATTAAAAATAGTTATTATTGTTTTTATTTAATTATTTAGAGTTTCACGGTAATATACAAGGTTTTATACAAAACTTTTGGCGGACTTTTAAACGAAGCACCCCTATGAAATACTAATAATCGTGACCAAAACTGTCCCAATTCTTATGGTCAATTAATGAATGTATATTTCTTTTTATCAATCTCTAATGATTAGTCAAAGCATTTACACCTAATTCTTTAAAACGTGTTTTAAACTTAGAGGGGTGCTCTGTTTACAAATTCGCCGAACTTTTATTCTACAAGGGTTCAACTTGTCATTAAGTGTACAAGAGTTGTACTTGTAAAAGATTGTTTATTGACTTTCAAAAAAAGTGTGCTTGTCTTGATAGTTGAGGCTTTTCTTTGTAACAAGAATCAGTGCATGATTGTGACAAGAATCAGTGTTGTGTTTTTATGTAACAATTATCAATTACTTGACTGTATTGTAATGTAGCAACTATTAATTATAAGACTGTTGTTATGTAGAAGCTATCAATAATTAGTGGAATAATTAGTTTTCACTGTTTACGGAAAGATAAAATAAGAGGTTTTTAGTTATTTATTGAATATTTTAATGTTGTAAACAAGGAGACTTTTTACTTTCAAATAAAAGAGACATTTTTGGAATGTAAATACTTAACACATTTGTTTCAGCTGTTTTTATGGCGCTGCCCTGTCGCGTTTTATTAATTTTAGTAGTAGTTTTGTTTTGTTGGATGCTTTGGTTAAAAAAAGATTTTTCAAAAAATAACAAATTATATAAAAAAGCTTAAATTCTACTTTTTAAAAATATATAACAGTAATGTTGAAAATATGCAGAAAACACAAAAAAATGAAGTTTAAAAATGTTAATTTTTGTTTTTAAGAAATGCAAGTTGTTCCAATCTCTCCTTTTTTTTTTAATCAATAAAAAAGTGAACTTATGACATTCACTTAATGATGTGTCATAAATTAGCTATGTACCTTATCCACTTATTTAAAAATATGTTTATTATTTAATGTTTACCTTTTAATTATTAATTATGCAAATTAAAAATTTTAATTATTAAATATACAATTTATGCGAATATACAAATTTTACATATCAATTATACTTTTAATTTTTAATTATACAAATATTAAATCAAAAAATCTTGACACTACTATTTTTTTGGTATAAAAGTTACCTAACTTTTTAATGTTTTAAATTGTTAAATATTCTTATTAAATCCATTTGTTACAAAAAAACTGCATTTTTTTTTTAACTTTTGGACTTAATTGTTTTAATTATAGATTCCACTGAATGATGTGGATAAAAAAGCACTTTCTGTTTTGGTAGATTATGCTTACACTGGAATTATTTCTATTGATGATAGAAATGTTCAAGTTCTTCTTAAAACTGCTGATCTTCTTCAATTTTCAACAGCTAAAGCTTTATGTTGTAAATTTATAATGGACCAAATGAACTCTGAGAATTGTCTCGATTTATTACACTTAGCTGATGTTTATCACTGCAGTGATATTTCAGCTCTATCACAATTAATGTTTAATGAAAATTGGGAAAAAATAATAAAAACAGAAAGCTTTGTATTACTTAAGCTTGATATATTAATCAAGCTGTTATCATCTGACAATCTTCATGTAAATAAAGAAGCAGATGTGTTTTATATAATAGCTCAATGGGTAGAAAGTGACATTGAATCCAGGAAAAAATATTTATTTGGTTTACTAGAATATGTTAGGTGGGCATTCATATCTCCTAAAGATCTAAATAAAATGCGACAACACCCTCTGATGCTTGTTGATAAAGAATCTTTAAGTAAAATCGACAGTTATTTAATACTAAATGCCTTTCAAATCGAAAATTTTCATATGAGAGATTCATATATTGGATGGATGTATGTTCTTGGTGGGGAACAATCCTTTTTAATGGAAATGAAAACCTGTGAATTTTATAATAACCAATTAAAAGAATGGAATTATGGATTTTCTCTTAATGGGCCAAGAACCTCATTTGCTGCCATAACTCTCAAAAACCGTCTGTAAGTCTGTTTTTAATGATTTTTTTTTACAATAACTTGTTATGTTTAATCTATAAGCTTTTTTGTTAAAAGGTACTTCAGAGTGATTCCATGTCAGTGAGGCCATGTCACCATGCATCTTAGGTCATGTCATGATATATCAGAGATTTAGCTGATTTTTATACAGTTTAGAAGACTTAGTAAAATAATTATTCAATGAAAATTTTAGTCTTTAGCTCCCAGTAGATCCTAAAATACGGTTCTTTTACTTATAGCAGATATGAGGCAATCATAACTATCCCTAAAAATCATTTTCATCTGTTTTTTTTTTTTTTTTTTTTTTTACTTAAATGTTGATTGTTACTTTTTAGTTTAAATTAAAGTCTTAAAAAAATAGTAATAATAAATGAAAAAATAAATGACAAGATTATGCTAAAATTAAAAATGTACTAATGTACAGTTGTTGATACAGGTGTGTCATAAATTATGTTGGTACTAAACACTTAACTGATGGTTTGAATAGTTTTAAAAAATGATGCATAAATTTTTCCATAATTTCAGTATGCCAATTTCATTCAACATATCAATAAAATCTATTTCCACAGTATTCACCAAAATATTTATTTGTTAATTAGGTTGAGCTCTTAGAATACCAAAGAAAGAAAAAAGATACTTGTTACAATATCTTGATTTCTTTGTTTAATAATAAATGATATTTGTAAATTCTGGGTTAAATTGGTGACAGCTCCTAGTCCCAGGAATCATTCTACCTAGCTGACTTTATAGGAAATGTTTTTCTTTTTTAATCTAAAAAAAATGTCTTTAATAATGTTTATACATAAATCATTTTATTACAATTTAGTATCTAGTCATTTATATATTGATCATTTTACATTTCAAGTGTTATTACATGACCCCCTGAAATGAATTTTTTTTTTTAATGATTATCTATGAAAATGAAAACTTATTTTTAATTATTTTTTTTTTAATTTTTCAATATTATAATGCATTACCAAACCAGATTATTTTTGAACTTTTCAAATAAACTCTTATATTTTAATTTTATTTTATGGTTCCTCATCAACAATTATGAACCTTTGATTTTGCTTCTTTTACAAATTATTTTTTTACTTTAACATCTTCTATATAACAATCAAATCTCTTTAAATAATTTTTTTTTTACAATGAATTAGTTTCATTGAAATCACAAAAATTCATTTTTTGTGTAAAACTAACTACTAAATTACATTTAGGATTAAGCTAAGAATATGAAGCCAATAGTAATTAACTTAATGAAATAACTAAATCACCATGGTAGTAGAAAACTAAACTGATTAAGTTTGTTGATGTTAAAAATATTATTTTATTGCAATACCATAACAATGATGATATTAATAGGTTTTGAATGTTTTAAAAGTTCTGGTGTAATTTAATAGGTGATTTTTCCTATACTAGTATAATGTTAAGTGTTTTTTTGAGAATAGTTTGAGGGTTTTTTTTTTTTTTTTGAGAATAGTTTAACCCTGACTAGTAAGTGACTAGAGCCCCAACCCTGGTCCCGGCTAAAAATGAGACTTTTTGCAAACCCAGCCCAGCCCCTAACATAATTATAAGATTTAGCAGGGGTTGATAGCCGAGACTAAAAAAACAATTTATAATACTTTATATATTATAATTTTATACTTACACTTACTATTTATTAAATACTGAGATATTTTTATTTTTGATTTATTTATATTTTGATTGATTTGTATTTATATATTTTTAAACTCTAATTTACTTCCAAAAAAATTGCAAGCAACTGCTGTTAAGTTATAAGTTACTTTAAAATAGAGAATAGAGTTAAAAAGCTAGGAAATGGTTAACTGAAGACTTAAAAGTTGTAGGATATATAAAAAAAGAAAAATGTAAAGGTGTGTAAGAGTTATATAGTTTTTTTAGTGTGCAAAGAAAAAACTGGATTATTAAAAATTTTTATAGCATGAAGGGACAGATGCAACTTGTTGAATAAAAAGCCAAGTAAGAGTGAGTTTTGGTTTATCTTAATAGTAATGATAACTCGTTTGAACATTGACCATGATAGTATTTGTAGAAAAAAGAAAGAAATGCTACCTTACAACAATGGAAGAGTGATTCAAGCTTTTCAGATAAAGCAGGTCTAACTACATTTACAATGTGCTTTTAGACTTTGTCTGAGAGTCAGAGGGTTGTTATTTGTCATTATAAGAATGCCAACAGTATTGCAATATTTTTTTGCAATAAATAAATGATTTTTGTTTAGGGAAAAAGGTGGATTTTAAGTCCAGACTTAAAATCCACAAGCCACATCAAGTCTCAGGCTTTTACAGAAACAGATTAAACATCAGCTGATGTTTTTGAAAAAATATAAGAATATTGTATAGAAAAATATAGCATGAAAACTAAATAAATGAAAAAAATAAAAACAAAAAATAAATAAGAATTGTTGATATTGAAATTTTTGTCTGGTGTAATTAATCAACTATGTTGCAAAAAATGTTTACAATCAAAATTAAATATTTCAAAAAGTTTTTCCAAAAAAAAAGGAATCAGCTTAATGTTAAATATTTGCTGCTCTAACTACAATGAAAAAATTGAATTTTGAATTTTAATGACATGTTCTGGGAAAAAAACTTTTGATTTTAATAATAGAATTGTTTATTCAATGTGTGCATGAAAAAAGTTTACATCTTTAATGAACATTTCTGAACCTATGACTAAAAATAATTACAACAAAATTATTCAATCTGTTTCTGATTGTAATAAAATTGTTGCAAAAGAAACATTTTAGCATTTTAATCTGGAAAATAAAAATTTTTAAAAAAAAACTCTTTAAAAAAAAAAAAACTTTTATAAAATATTTTTCACATTTTTAAAAAATGTGAAAAATATTTTTTAAAAGTTGTTGTTTTATATTTTGAAAAATTTTTTATAAAATATATAATTTTTATAAAATATATATATGGTTTTTACAGAAACAGATTAAACATCAGCTGATGTTTTGAAAATTGTTTTTAAATTCCAGACTTAAAATCCACAAACCACTAAAAAACAAGTCTTAGACTTTTACAGAAACAGATTAAAAATCAGCTGCTTTTATTAAGCAACCAAAACGTGAAGACTTTTTGTCAAGACAAGAGTATAATGTTGAGTTGTCAACTAAAGTCACTTTAGATGTAAAATTTTCACGAAGATCGTTATTGTAGATAAGAAACAATACAGGAGCAAAGATGTGGAACGCTCTTCTTCAGTTCAAGTGATTTAAGAGAACCTTGTGGTACTCTTGAATCACTCGAACTGAAGAAGAGCGTAGGCCTTCAAGAATAGTTTTAGTTCTGCAGTTAAAAAGAAATGATTTAATAATCTCAAAAACTTTTTATGAAAACTTTTTATAACAGAGTGAAGAGTAATTGTAGGATAGTTGAAGAAGTCAAAGCATTTTCTAAAGTTTTTAATCATTAGAAACATTTATTTATTTCTTATTTACTTTTCAATAGTTTAGAAAAAATTGAAGTGAGTTCTGGAGAACACTTTCTTAAGATTATTATGGAAATCTAGTCTGAAGCACAAACTGTAGAAGTGTTAATGTAACATTAGGATTGGAAGCCAGAGTTATTTGGATGTTTAACAATGGGTTAATCTGTTTAACTGGTATGGCACGAAGAATATTGCCATTAGATTCAAGAGTCAAGTTAGAAAAAAAGTTCTTTCCAAATAACTCAGCCCTATTCTAGGGAGAAGTAAAAAAACTTATGAATTAGAGATTAAATGTTAGACTTACTTTAGTTAGACCTATGAATTAGAGATTAAATGTTAGACTTACTTTAGTTAGACCTATGAATTAGAGATTAAATGTTAGACTTATTTTAGTCAGACCTATGAATTAGAGATTAAATGTTAGACTTACTTTAGTTAGACCTATGAATAAGAGATTAAAGGTTAGGCTTACTTTAGTTAGACCTATAAATTAGAGATTAAATGTTAGACTTACTTTAGTTAGATCTATAAATTAGAGATTAAATGTTAGACTTACTTTAGTTAGACCTATAAATTAGAGATTAAATGTTAGACTTACTTTAGTTAGACCTATGAATTAGAGATTAAATGTTAGACTTACTTTAGTTAGACCTATAAATTAGAGATTAAATGTTAGACTTACTTTAGTTAGACCTATGAATTAGAGATTAAATGTTAGACTTACTTTAGTTAGACCTATGAATTAGAGATTAAATGTTAGACTTACTTTAGTTAGATCTATAAATTAGAGATTAAATGTTAGACTTACTTTAGTTAAAACTGTCAAAGACTTTTCAAAAATCTCTAGAACCTAAGATCTGAAAGATTTTAGGTAATAGATTTAGTAAATTGAGATAAGATGTAAGATTTAGTGAACTGAGAATAAAAGAACTTAACGTCAGACAGGACCTTTTTACATTAACCTCTTGCTATGATAAAATGACATTTGTTCTTAAAAGAGATGTTCTTGTAAAAAGATAAATAAAATGTTTACGGTTTAATAAAGCAACTGCCCAAGATAGTGAAAAAAATTCCTCAAGGCCGAGAAGGCCACGACAGACAAGGAGGCTGCTTATTAGTGGTTATATAACCCTCTCTCAACTCTATAACTCCGAAACACGAACCTTGACAAACAAGGCCGCTGCGCTCTAGATTGTTTATATTAGAGAAACAGCATAGAAGAGGAAGGCTAAAGTCTCATGCTGATCATGATGCTGATGATAATGATGATGCTGATGATAATGATGATTATATATGCATATATATACAAAATACAACATGAGTTTTGAATTAAAAATGTATACTTTAGGATGTATAAAGGTTTATGCAGCCCCAGTCACAAACTCGGTCCTGACCACGGCTATATTTTATCAAACCTGGCCCCAGCCCTGGTCATATTTCAACCCTGGTTGCTTACTAACCCTGACAAATGAAATAGTTTTTTAATACTGATAATAATTTTTATTTAATAAAACAATTGTTAACAAGTTCGTTAAAGTAATAATTACAATGATGATTTTAATAGATAATAAATTTCTTCTAAATTGAGGTAATGACAGATTGTTTTTTTGTTACTGATAATAGTTTTTATTTAATTAAATGTTAAAATGTTGTTAACATTTTAGCATTAGTAAATTTTACTAAGTTGTAAACTATTTACTTTAACAAATTATACTATGTAAAATTTTGTTAAAATCATTATTTTAGATAAAATAATGATGTTTTAAGACAGACCATCAAATATATGTAAAAAAAATGTGTAAAAAAAATTTTGATATCATTATGGATTTCTTGAACGTATGCAAAAAAAAAGTACATAAAAATTGTTTAAATTTATAATTTGGGGTTATTGATAATTTGTTACATTTCTGATCATTTCATTGGATTCCTTGCCTTAGAAAATTTCATTGGATTCCTCACCTCAGAAAATTTCATTGGATTCCTCGCCTCAGAAAATTTCATTGGATTCCTCGCCAAAGAAAATTTTTAAAATTGTGTGAAAATTTTTTCAAACCTCTAAATAATTATTAAAATTTTAAGAGGACAAGATAAATTCTTTGCACATTTTACTCTTTACACACAACCAGATCCTGAAATAAAACTATTGGATAGGAGTAGAGTTGCAAAAAAAACTGTTTTTTTTTAATTGTCTTTTTTTTTTTGCAAAAAAAACATGTTTGTTTTGTGTTTTTTATGGTTTTTTGTGTTTTTTAGATTAAAAAAAAATTATTTACTTTTATTTAATTTTTATTTTTATTATAAATGTAATATAATATATATTAATAACATGATATATGGTAAATATATAGTACATCATTTAAAAGATTTATTTTTAATTAATAACAGATTCTGTATTCTGGCTTTCTTGTTCATTAAGGTCTTCTTTTGTAAAGTCAAATTTGTATTCTTCAGAGTCGCTTGATAACTCTGACTCTAAACTCTGTGAAGTGCCATTGTCCAGAATATTATTTTGGCTTTGATTTAGACTTGTTGAAGATTTTGTATTACATTTTTGATTTTCAAGTTGTAAATTATGTGATATAAATACTAATTTTGAAGCTCTGTCATTTGTTAATCTATTCCGTTTTTGATTGTGGATCCAAGATTGTCTACTAAATGATCTTTCGACTGCAGCACTTGTTGGTGGAAGCAATAAAATTTTACTTGCGATATTTGATAGTATTGGAGCACAAGAACAACATATTCCTTTCCACCAACTTACAGGAGATGAATGTTTTACTGAAGCCCATATAAAAGGTTTTGCAAAAAGTCCTTCGTTCGATCTATAATCAGCTATCTCACCCAAAATTTTGTCATCACATTAGTGAATCCACGTTATAAAGGATGTCATATCTCTGGAGATGAAATGGTGAGTTTTTTCAAAATTTAATTCTCATTTGAATTAATTGGATAAAAAAATTTTTTATTTAAAATGAATAAAGATGCCAAAAATGGATCCTTCTTTAATAGAAGGATCCATTTTTCCTAATTTATGTAGCGTTTCAATGGCATCAATCTAAAACAGATGTTTTAAATATGGCATCTTAATTCATTTTAAATAAAAAAATTTTTTATCCAATTAATTCAAATGAGGATTAAATTTTGAAAAAACTCACCATTTCATCTCCAGAGATATGACATCCTTTATAACGTGGATCCACTAAATTTGCAGCAAGATGAATGTTTCAAATGTGAAATTTCCTTCTTTTGACAATTATTTCCATCATGGCATTTTCCTCGCTTTTTAGAATTGGACTGCAAAGAATATTGTCCTGAAAAGATTTTTCTAAATCTGAAAAGGTTTTTGCAACAATGGAGAGACTTAATTTATCTCCTTCAACTGCTGAAATGGCTATGGCTATTGGTTTTAATAACTTGATAAACCCATCCACTTTATCCCAGAAGACTTCGGACAACAATAGGTTTTGAATAGGCTTAGCAAGGGATTTTGCTTCATCGTCTATAGCTAATCCCCGCAGTGCTAATCTGTTGTTATGAAGACTTTCCATGCAATGTATAATTGAAGCCCATCTGAAGAATATATTTATTTATAATTAAATATTTATCTGCCTAATGTTTTGTCCATATTAAGTATTAAAATTCATTTTGATTTATGTAATATAAATAATTTGTATGACAATTTTTAATTTTATTATAAATTTAATTTTTAACAAACCTAGTTGTAACTGGAAGTTTTAGTGATTGTTGAATGATTTGTCCAGATTTCTGCTGATGTTGTTTTAACAAAGCTGATAAAATTTGAGAGCTCTTTATCTCTTTTACCACTATGTGCAATTTCTTTGGGAAGTTGCTATTGATTTCAAGTTACTTGCATCAGTAAAAATTAAATTTAAGGTATGTGCCAGGCATCCATAAGGATATATGTGAGGAAATTCAGTAATTATTAGTTGCCATGCTTTTTTCATATTGGGTGCATTGTCAGTACAAACACCAAGAACTTTCATAGGTCCAACATCTAATATTATTTTTTTAACTATATTTGCCATATATTTGCCAGTATGACGTTCTGCACCTCAATAAAGAGTTAAACGGTGTTTAATAAGTATAATAAACTATAAAAATTTAAATATTTTGAAAAACTTTACTACTTTGGAGAATATAAAATAAAATATGATAACTAAAATTAATCTAAAAAGACTATCTGTTTCTATGCTGGTCCAAAATATAGGTTGAGGTACCGTTACAACAAAATTAACGATTCCTTCATTCCTGTAAATAGTAAAATCTATCTTTATTATTGATTTTTATTATTTATGAATTATACACATGAAGTTAGAATGCACCTACACTATATATGTGTAGCTTACATTGTTACATAATTTTGTTATATAACGTTTAAAAGTATCTAGAGATTGGATACTCCTATACTAGTGCACAAATCACTAGATAAATAGTCCTATTATTTTAAATTATATTTTCCTTGCCTGATGTTGCTCCATCCATCACACAAAATTGCTACACTTAAAGCATTTCCCACAAGTTCCTTAACGGTAGTTGAGGTTTCATTATATACCCTTTCAAGTAGGGAATTAGACAACATATCACGGTTAGGTAATTTAAATGCAGGTCTCAATTTTGCAAAACTGTCTATCCATAATTTATTTTCAAAAACTTTCAATGAGCATCCATTACCATGACAGCGCGTGCTAAATCCATTTGCGATTCATCCTGTAATAATATGAAATTTACAAAAATTGTTATATTACTTATATACTGAATAAAGTTTGCTAAATATTTAAAAGTATTAAATATTCATAATATCTAAATATAATACTTACTAGTTGTTCATTAGTCATTTTGTCTGAGAAAATGTAGGATGCAATTTTATTTTTCTGAGTTGTGAATGGAACTCTTGTTGAAGAATACAATCATTTTAAGGGAGGCTTATCTGATTTGGTTTTATTTGCCTTACAGTCTCCAAACTTAGGGGTTGTAGACCTACTTTGGTTTCCAAAACAGCTTGGTGTTGGAAAGAAAGACTCAATTGGAACTTGTGGAATAGCAGATGATAAACATATTTTTTTCTCTTTTTTCATATCTTGAATAGGTAAGTTTTCAGGAATATCTTCTTCCATCATTAGTTCAGTTTGAACTTTCTTCTGTTTAAAAGGCATATCGTTCAAATATTTGTTTTTTATTTGATCGCCACATTTCATACATTTTGCAATGTGTTCAGTCATTCGAGTGCCAATTTTTGATAGCTTTAAGCTGCAAAATTTGCATATAACTTGTTGAATTTTAGAACCTCCAGATTCTAAAGGTGCCTCATTGAACAATGTAGCTACAAAACATTTCTTTCTGCCTGGCATATTTTTTTTTAGATTTCTTTTTTTTTTTTTAATTAATAATAATTTATAGATTACAAATTGTTTAATATAAATGTTTTTTCATTAGACAAAGTTAATCATTGTGTTATTTTTATTTACTTGAATATTGTTTGAATAAATAAAATTTTAGCTATCTAATTGCAATTTAAAATAAAATAAACAAATTAAATATTAAAAATTTAAAAAAGTAATATACAAAAGTAAATAAAACATTAAAGTAAATTTTATTTAACAGTTGGTTCATTTTTGTATTTTGCAATGCAGTGTTATTTCATTCATTTTTATGAATAAATTAACACTGCTAAAATAACATTTTTATTTCCTTCATTCAGTAGTATTATACTTACAATCAACTAGTAGCTAATAGTATAGTTTTTTTGAGATTTATTTAAAAAATTACTTTTTTAAATATTTAATACTGTTTTTTTTTAATATTGGTGATTAGTTTGTAACAGCTATTATATAAGTTAATATGCATTTTATTAAATAGAAAACATTTGTATTTTGTAGGTTTAAGGGCACTGGAACTGTTTCAAGTATTATTATTATCTAAAATTTAATGAATACTAAAAAAAAGCAAAAAAAACTATAAAAAACATGTTTTAGAACCAGTCTGTTTTTTTTGCAAAAAAAACACCGTTTTTTTTGGGGTTGCAACTCTAGATAGGAGTCTTGTCTGAACTAAAACTATTGGATAGGGGTCTTGTCTGAACTAAAACTATTGGATAGGGGTCTTGTCTGAACTAAAACTATTGGATAGGGGTCTTGTCTGAACTAAAAGTATTGGATAGGGGTTTTGTTAGGGAGTCAATATCTTTTTTAAATAAAAAGTCATGTTTCAGGATCTACTTAAAGTTAAAGACAAAAATTTGCAAAGTATTTATATTTTACAAAATCTTATCAACTCTATAAAAGTTCGTAAAAATCTGAGTTGACATTTTCCAAATTTTCTGTATTACTTGACTACTTGACAATAAAATTTTTGGAGAAGATTTCATCCAATTGTTATGATTTTTTTTTAGTTATGTCATTGGCGGTATGAGGTTTGGAGAAAAGTTAAAGTTGGTAGAATGCTATGATCAATATTTAGGAAAATGGAAAAGACTTGCCTCCATGAAAAAGTGTCAAGGTGATGTTGAAGCAGCTGTTATTAATGACACTATTTATGTGGCTGGTGGCTCCAGTGGAGGAAAACCGGCTTGTAGGTAAATAAAAGATACTTAATTCTTTATTTAAATCTGTTTTTCAAAACTTCAGAATATTTTAAACTTCATCAGCCATTTAAAAAACCATTTGTGCTACAGACTTTTTTGTGTTGATTTTAAAAAATTAACTTTATTTAGTGTGACAGCCATTATGATTGAAATGATTTATCCTTCATTAAATGGAACAATAATAATAATCAAAATGGTCTTCATTTAGTGTGGCAGTCATAATGATCTATACAATCTTCATTGGATGTGTGACATTACCATTTGATCCATATTAATCTAATATTTTTCAAAAGTTTTTTAAAAATAATGAACTATAAGGACTGTAAACACAAACCTTTTCTAAAGTTTGAAAATTTTTTGAACTTTTACCACCCTACCACTGTTTACCCTTAGCTTGCCCCTACCACCCTATGCTTATGTTTTTGAAAGTTACGTTTGTGCATTAATAATAATAAATAAATATTTACTTGTCAAATAATTTATTATTATATTTTTTGTTAATAAATGTTTATAATCTAAGTTACTTTGCTCCATGTGTTTCTCCATGTATGGCCTCATATATTAGCTTCAATTCTTATTGACTGTTGAGCTTCTCAACTTTTTTTTTTTTGAACTCTTCTTGAGTGTTCAGCTTCTCAAAATATTTTGGTCAGCAAAACATTGAGTTGCTTTGATAGTTAACTGATTGGTTAACTTGATATGAAAAGTTTGCTTTCTGTTATTATTTAACAACTTTTAATCTCTCTTCCTGTTTCCTTCATTTACTAATCGAAATAGAAGATTTTATTGTCCAGTCTTTAATCAATTTTCAAAGATATTTAAAGAACCAAAATATAGGAATTCAAATGACATCAAGTCTTACATTTTTTCCTATCATCCATTAATAATAAATATTTTTAAAAATTAAAATGTATTTGTAACATTTGTAAAAAAAAATATTTATAAATATAATATAATATAATAAAAATATTGATTTATTCAAATTAAAAATAATGAAAATAATTTCTTTAGTCAAAAAAAAAACATATGTAATTTTTTTAAAAAATTTTTATGATAAATCTAATTACTATAATAAATCTAAAGTTAATTACTATAAAATAAAATGTATGAAAATAAAGAGATTTTGTTTTCACTTATTTCATATATTAGACAAAACTTGATATTTAAATTATACTAGTTAGTATACTTTTTCGTAGCATACCAGTAGGTGTAAATTTTGTAATAAACCAGTAGGTGTATATTTTGTAATATACCAGTAGGTGTACATTTTGTAATATATCAGTAGGTGTACATTTTGTAATATACCAATAGGTGTATTTTTTTTTACTTTACCAGTAGGTGTACTTTTTTTACTATACCAGAAGGTGTGTATTTTGTAATATACCAGTAGATGTACTTTTTTTATTATACCAGTAGGTATACATTTTGTAATATACCAGTAGGTGTATTTTTTTTACTATAATGGTAGGTGTACTTTTTGTACTATACCAGTAGGTGTGCTTTTTATACTATACCAGTAGGTGTGCATTTTGTAATATACTAGTAGGTGTACTTTTTCTACTATATAAGTAAATGTACTTTTTGTCAATAAACTTTAGTATAGTTTTGTAATTTATATAAGTAATGATAATTTAGAATAGTGTCTAAGGTTGGCAATTTTTTGCCGACCTTTTTTCTATGTTATAATGGTGAAGCCTGATTTACAATTAAAATTTTATTTTTAATAAATAACAATTTATTTAATACTTACAATATTAGGTATGTTGAAAAATATGATATTTGCAATAACCAGTGGAGTGCAGTAGCATCAATGAAATCTCGAAGACGGCGTTTTGGACTTTGTGAGTATAACTCTCGACTTTATGTGTTTGGTGGGTTTCAGGACAGTTTAGGAGAGTTAAGTGTTTGTGAATCATTCTGTCCTATTACTAATATGTGGGAATCTATTGCTCCTATGAAGACTAATAGATGTGATCTTGGTGTTACTGTTTTATCAGGTGATGTTTTAGTTTATTTTTTTTTTAATTGTTCTGTTGTATTGTTGGAAAATCTCAAAATTTTATTAATTATAAATAGTATCAAAGTAATAAAAAAAAAATTAAAAAGTATTAAAAAATAAATTTATTAATTTATTTTTTAATATTAATATTAAATAAATGTATTAAACAATAGACAATTACTTAATAGCAAATAAATTTATTTCTAGAAGTTTTTGTTTAAATAAGTTTAAAAGATTCATTTTAAGTGATTCTGACTTTGTACCCAGACTCTTTCTGATTTCTACCCAGATTCTCGGTAGTACTATGAATAATTATTTTCTCCTGTGTCTCACGCACAAGTGGTTATAATAAAAAGAATAAAAAAATTAAACAACAACAAAAAAAAAAAACAAGTAGCTTTTTTGACTGTATATAATGTTTCTATAGAAACCAGAGAGTATTAAATGCTTCTATAGAAACCAGAGAGTATTAAATGCTTCTAATACTATGTTTTGACATTTCTTTTGCATGTTTTTGCAAATTACTTTTATTGATTTTATTTTTAATGTTTTTAATTTATTTAAAATTAATTTAGTAATTAGACCTTCTTTTTTTTTATTTCTATAAATATAGATTTTATTTTATTTACTTTTATAAATATAGATTTTATTTATGTTACTGGTGGTGTGAATTCCTATGCTGGCTCTATTTCAACTGTTGAAAAATACGATCCTGCTTTAAACACATGGAGTATGTGTCAACCATTGATTCATGCTCGTGGTGGTCATACAATGGTAACATACTTTGGGCGAGCTGTTGCCATTGGTGGAATGAACAGTTATATGCAAACTTGTAATGATGCTGAATGGTATAATGAGGTATTATACAAAAAAAAAGTGAAATACAATGATTGATTTTATTGCTTGTATATTTTATTTATATTTTGTATAAACAAAGTATTCAATCAATATGTTGAACAAGAGATTAAATAGTCAGAAGTATATTTAAATGCAAACACTTGATAAAGCAAATTATAAAACAAAAATAATAATAAAAGTTGACATCTGATTGGTTGGTCAAAGTTTATTTAAAATTAAATTTTGATAAAATAAAGCAAAAGTTTCATTGAAAACACTTTTTAATGTTTGCTTTTATTCCCTTTTAAGAAGGAATCGATGTAGACAAAAAATTTGAAAAATGGAAAACTATTACCACTTAAAATATTTAAAGATCAACCAAAGGTTGTTAAACTTTAATTTTTAGTTAACTTGCACTAATTTTTTTATTTACCACACTCATGTCTTACCCTGTGCAATTTGTAACATTATAGAATAAGTTTCCAAAAATTTTCCTTTTTATTTGTCATTGTTGTTGTCACCAGTGTTTGTTTGTTTTTTTGCTGTTTTTTTATTTTTAATTGTTTTATTTAGCATTTAACATGCTTGATATTTTGGCTTTTTTTTTTGTTGTTGTTAAAATACATTTCTAAACTCATAAACACATTAAATAAAGATTTCACTTTACAAACAAAAAAATTTATATTATCTTAAAAAAGTTTATATTATATATATTAAATATATATCTAAAAAAGTTTATATTTCTAGCTTCTTCTTTTTTTTTCTTACAACAATTTATGAATGGTATTGACTTTTAAAACTTTTTGTTACACACAAAAATAATTAGTAATAAAATATTTACATACACACTGTTAACAAAACATTTGACAGTAAAAATTTAAGAAAAAAAGTAAATTTTTGGTAGTATTAAACCTATGTTGGGCAATATTGAAGCATATTCATTTATGTGAGATGTACACCCAAGATGGTGCATATCAGACACAGATTAAAAAATTGTTGCTTTTTAACAGTTACTATAAACTTTTCAACAAAAATTAATGAACTTTTATAGAGATATATACAAGGAGAATAAAAAAAAAAATCATCTTATAACCAAAATTTTAATGTTATGTAATAAAACAAAAGTAATCTTATTTAAGTATAAGCACAATGCACACAATTCAAAGTATGCACACTTCACCCAATCAGCCATTTTAAGTTCAAATTAAAGCATTTGGATAAAGAAAAGCATGACTAGCAGACCATTTCTTTTTTTGAGATATTGAGATAACACTCATACGTACATCATATTTTACACCTATTAACACTCATACGTACATCATATCTTACACCTATTATATGTAACACATAAATGCGTTTTGGATATTGGAAGACTGTGGTTTTTCAACAGATATTGGAAACAACATTTGCATCCAAATAAGTTGACTATAAGGTACTATGGGTTTTACAGTGGTTTTAATTTGATGTTCAATAAACAGTTTACGTTCTTGTTAAATATAATTTTCTCCCGTTTTTTTCTTTGGGTTCCCAAGTTAGATTACTTGTGAATTAAGAACAACAACATTAAGCTATTTATAGTAATTTATCATTGGTCACTGCCTGGTATTTTGACTCACAAGAATAAGAAGTACATATTTGATCTGCTATACCATTTACATTTACTACTGCATTTGATTCTTTACTCTGCATTGAGCTCTAACTCGAATCTCAGTTTCATTTGCTCTCTTGGTTGAGAGTTAATATTGCTGTGATTGCAAACTTGAAGCAGGAACAACAAAAACCAAAACTATAAAAATTATCCACTAATTAAAAAAAAAAACATTTGAATTTGTATGAGCCAATATGGCTTACACAAATTTAATTCTATTTGTTGCCATATTTAAGCCATTTTTTTCTTTAGCTCTTTATCAAAATTTAGACAAGTGAGTGTCTTGAACTATTTAAGTTTTATAACAAACCTAAATTTTTCAATACTGTCACCAATGACCTTTCTAATTTGCTCTATATTCTGCTAGATGTTATAATCCAATTAACCCTTCTACTTCAACTGTGTCAGTGGGTTTGTGGGTCTTAATATCTCTCTGTGGGTGGGCTTATTATCTCTCTGTGGGTAGGTTGGTGTGTCTTGATATCTCTCTATGGGTGGTTGGGTAGGTGGGTTTAATATCTTTGATGGAATTAGTATAAAGATTTATTTATGTGACAATCAACTCAAGTATTTTGTCAGTAAATAAATTATTTTAAATTCAAAATTTTAAATAAATATTTAAATTTATTGCATTTTTAATGATTCTAGGAAAGTGAAAGTGATTTCAGGAAAGGGAATGCAAAAGTGATTCACAATTACTTAGTGACTTACAATGTTGACTTACAATGTTGACTTACAATATTTTTTTGCTACATAAAATTTTTTTGTTGTTTTACCCATAAAAAATGTTTATTCTAGTTCTTCTTCATATTATTATTTTCAAATTGATCCATCAATTAACTATGAATAAATTGATCCGTCAATTAACTATGAATAAATTGATCCGTCAATTAACTATGAATAAATTGCTTAAGTTTATCTTCAGAGTCTATGTCACTCTCTTCTGTGACTTTTTCCTCAAGTAGCTTGAATCATTAAATCAATACGCTGTTAAACTTTTCTTAAAAAAATAGTACATAACAAGATTTTGCACAGTGTGCATGTTATTCCATTTATAATTTTTTTTTTTTTTTTTAATTATTCACAAAGTTAGTATTACTATATTTTTATATAAAATAAGCAAAATAAACAGTTCTGATTCAAAAATTACCTCAAAAATATTTATAAAAAAAACATTGGATGCAATGAGTCTATTAAAACACACTGGTTGATTAATGTTCTTTTTGTTACCATTTAAGGAGGGTTTCTTAGTATCTTAAATTCGATTATTCTAAAATTTCTCCAGCATAGACAAAGTAATAAAAAACTGAAGCCTAGCCTATTATTGCATCTGATGTTTGTTTTAGATTTTGTTTTTTTTTGTGTAAATCTTTCTTACAGGTTCTATGGGCTTTTCCACTGCAAGTAATGCAGTGCATAATCATACAATCTGTAACTCAGTAATAATAATTAAATCTATCATCAGAATTTGTTTGTTTCAAATTTATTCAAATTAAGTTTTATAAACATTTTACTTTAAGTGTTGTTTGTCTGTTTTTGCATTTTTACTCCATCGAACTTTTGATTAAATATATAAAATTCACTTTTTTGAATGACACAAAAAAGTGAATTTTATATATTTAAGTTTATTATTACAAAAGATTTTTAATAATCAAAATCTTCCTCTTTTTTTTCAAAAATTAACCAATAATTGATTGTTGATGGTCATTTTGAACTGTTTTGCTTCCAATAACTTTACTAAATTTACAATAAAATTTACTGAAGAATTTAAACTATTAAATAAACAATAATTATTCTAAATATAAAAAAATGTAAACTATCAATACATAAAACATAATCATAAATAATAATTATAAAAAAATTTAAACTATCAATACATAAAACACAATCATAAATAATAATTATAAAAAATTTAAACTATAATATGATCAAAAATCTTTTTTATTACTTTTAAGTAACAAACATTTTCAAACAAAATATTTTTATTTTTAAGTTTTATTTTGTATTAAATTTAATTTACAAATGCAATAACTTAAGTTATTGCATTTGTAAATTATAATATCATATAAATGATCATTTACTATACAAAACTAAAGTTAGATCTTAAACTTAATTTGCATGTCTTCCTTAGTTTGATAAAAGCTCTTCCATTTCTCACAAGTAATTTCACCTCCCTTATAAGGGAGGTCTTAATTGACATCTGCAAATAGTTCTTCACTATTTATCATTTTGAAGTTGATTCTGATCAGGGGGTTTGTATTACCTGTAATAACTTTCAAGACAGATTTATTTGTAGTTGCTTTTTATGTTACTACTTAAAGTATAAATTGCTTTAAATTTTGATTAAATTTATTTCAAAAAAAAAATGAAAGTATTTTTAAAAAACTAAAAGCAGATAAAAAGTATCATTAATATAATTAGAACAATTAAACACTTAGCATTTAATTTTGACTTTTTTTCGTGGTCTTTTTTTAATTTTAACTTTTTTAATGGTTTTTTAAACTTTTTTAATGGTTTCAAGTGTTCATTTCTTAATATGAAATTTTTGGTCTTAGTTAAAAAACTTTCAAAAAAATAATTCTGTTAGTATGCGTAAAGATAATCATGTTAATTGAGTAATTTAATTCTCTCTTAATTTTCTTTATTTAAGTAAAATTAAATAAAAAATTATATTTATCAAACAAAAACATTTTGACAGATATTAATGAAGGGGTTTGATTTTAACTTGAGTTTTTTTATTTAATTTTAATGTAATCTTATTATATTTTATATATCCTATTACATATTATATTTTATATAGATAATGCTGTGTATTTATAAGTGATCATAATTTGTATATATATATATATATATATATATATATATATGTATATATATTATATATATATATATATATATATATATATATATATATATGTATATATATTATATATATATTATATATTGTATAATCAGGTGACTGATCAATGGTCTACGCTACCGTTAATGAACATGCCCCGTTTTGGTGGAGTTGGCATTGTTCTTCCCTTTTGCAAGCAAATATCAGGTTATAAAGAAAATCGTGATGAAAATGGCTGATAATAAAGTAATTACTACATGAAATTGTTTGCTATTTATACAGACATTGTAAATATCTATATAAACATTTGTTATACAAACATTGTAAATATTCTTCTCAAAACTACAGATATTTATTGATATATAATAACTTAACAAACTTCAGAACTCTAATGACGATAAGCACTTTTATATGTAGATAATCCCTTTTATGTCCGCATAAAATTTTTTGTAAATATATAACTTATTTATCTCTAAAGAAATTTTTATAAATTTAAAGTTTTTTAATTTTTTGTGATTCTTGATACAACCAGTGGCGCCAATTGCATTTTTTAGTCTTTTAAATAGCTAACTTTCAAACTCCAAATATTTCTATGTTTATGTCAAATAAGGATGCTTTGCAAAAAATTTGCTTGGGAACAAAAATGCCCTAAAATTTTGGCCCCCCTTGCTCCAAACGTGAGAGCAACAAGTTGATGAAATATTTTTTTTACTATTTTCAACTAGACTTATATTCATCGATAAATTTTAAGTTTCATTTTATTATATCTCAGCGTTCAAAAAGAATGATCATATAAAATCTGCAACCCCCTCAAATTGAGGGGGTTTAAACCATAAATTTTGAAAGCTAAAATATTTTACTATGATTGAGGCAGGGGGGCCAAAATTTTAGGGCTTTTTTGTTCCCAATTTCCAATCATCGCAATTTTTTGCAAAGCATTCTTATTTGACATAAGTATAAACATATAAATGTTTGGAATTTGCTTTATGTCTGGGACTTGGATCTCGAAGACCAAAAAAATGCAATTGGCGCCACTGGATACAACTGCTCTCGATCTTCCCTTTTTTTACAAAAAAGATTAGTTATGATACAATTGACATTTGTTTTAACAATTAACATTAAATTACATATCGTTGCCTCAGAGCAAAAATGTTCTATCTACAAGTTTTGAAAAATTGAGATGAACGTGTAGATAAAACACTATCCGTATTAATTTAAAGAAAATATTTTGAAATAAATATAAAGTATTGAATTATTATTAATTTCTGAGAAAATCGTTTTATTATAAGTAGCAAAATTTTGATTTCCTCCGTGCAAAAATGTTCTATCTACGTGCTTGTTATAAGTTCGTATCTATAATGATATTACTGTGTCTGATGCATGTGTATTTAATTATTCTACGTTTACAAATTTTTCTTAGTGAGACATTTTCAATAAAACGTCCGTTTATAATATTTAAGTACAATAATATTAAATAATAAATAAACAATTATTAAATAAATAATTTGTACCAATACTTAGTAATGTATAATAATGTATATTATCGTATATTATCTTTAACACAAAAACTGGTGAAGAATGTTACTTTATTAACAAAAATGACAATGAAATAAAATAACGTGTTGGCTAAATGAAAGTGGTAGGTTTTAAATACATTTTCTTATCAAAACCTATCACTTCAATTTTGGTCAACACGTTAATCATTAATGCATTACGCGTACCGCTTAAAATCGATAATATTAGCCAATAATAAATTTCTCTTGTTAACAATGACATAATGCTTTGACTTAATAATACAATGTATTATTGTATGAAAATAATAATTCTCAACAGATTTGAATCATAACTGATTAAGAATAATTATAATGTTAAAAAGTATTATGTCATAATATTTTTTAACATTATAATTATTCTTAATCGGTTATGATTCAAATCTGTTGAGAATTATTATTTTCAATTTTTAGTTAAGTTTACAAAAGAAACGACTTTCTTACGGAGAACATAATTGTGAGAAGTAAGTGGTTTACGGAATGGAAGCAAGACAATTATTGGAAGCTTATTATAACAAAAGAGACTATAGTAATGGTGATAACAATGAAGAGACGTTAGATTCTAACGCAGATGCTGAAATTTCTGTCGAAGCAATAGCAAGTTCGGATTGTAATAGAATGCAAGTCTCAAAATGTTATTTCAACGCAAGCGATGAGGAGCCTAGTTGTACCAGTGAAACTACCAATGTTGCTGAAAATGAAACCGACAGTATAGTTATTTTGAATAGTGATAACACCTTTCCAGTATTGAAAAAGAACATTGAAAATGAAATGACTGTGCTAAAAAAAATCGAGAAAAAGACTCAAAAATGTAAAGACATGGAAACGCTTTAAGCAAAGTAGTGAATACAATGTTGGTATACTTCACCGAAAGTCAAGTAAGGAAAATGGCCAGAAAAGAAAAGTTCGCGGTCAATGCGCAAATATGAAATGCAAGAAAAATTGTGCTCAAAAGATAGACCTCAACACCCTCGATATTTCTGCTGCTATGGTTCAGCAAACATTGAAACAATCAGTCACAGGAATAATAGCTAAAAAACCTAAGCGAATAGCAGCGAACAAAACAACTGATGATAAGCTTAGCGGAGTTCGAAAACATATTGAAAAGTTTCCTTGTATTGAAAGCCATTACTGCCGATTATTCAGTACTTGTGAGTATCTGGAATCGATATTGTCAATACAGAAAATGTATGAATTGTATAAACGAAAATGTGAGATGGAAATGATCAGCTCCGTTAAAGAAAATGTTTACAGGAATCTATTCTTGACTGAATATAATTTGAAATTTCATGCACCAATCAAAGATGCGTGTGATACGTGCAGTAGAATGGAGATGAAAAAGATTGTTTGCGGTGGTGTGCTTCCCTCTGACGATGAACATAATTTGAAGATGCATTTATTGAGAAAAGAGCAAGCGAGAGATACCAAAAACAAAGAAAAAGAAAATCCGTCTCCTTTTAATGTTTGCGTAACAATGGATTTACAACAAATTTTAACAGTTCCTAAACTTGCTGTTGGCAGCCTATTACTTAAGAAAGCTAAATATGTATAATATGACTGTGTATGATATTGTATCTAAAGAAGGGTTTTGTTACACGTGGACAGAACATGATTTTGCCAGAGGTGCAAATGAAATTAGCTCATGCGTTTTTAAATACTTATGTGATATGGATATGAAGCTAAAGAAACAAATTATAATGTATAGCAACACATGTGCGGGTCAAAATAGGAACCGTGTTATTAGCACCATGATTTTGCTATTTCTACACAGAAGTGCTCATGTTGATATTGTTGGACAACGGTTCTTTGAGAGTGGACACTCGCAGATTTAGTGTGACTCCATTCACAGCTCCATTCAAAAAAAGTGTAGTAAAGAAGATATTTACTTGACATCGCAATACCAATCACGCATCAGAGTTGCTAGAGCTAAACAGCCTTATTCAGTGCAAACCATGGACAAGAGTAACATTTTTGACTTCCAGGCAATAAATACGCTGTACTGCAAAGCCAATGCATTCAGTGGAATTATAAATAAACACCACATTATTTACACAAAAGAAATAAATAATTCCAATGTAAAAAATGTGCGGATTACTTTTTCTGATCACATTTATGGTGATAATATGTCTGAAGTTAGTTATAAAAAACGTGAAAGAAATATTAATTTTCAAACCTGTGAAATTCCATTTGCTTATGTCGATGTTGCTGGTATTGATTCAAATAAGAAGGATGACCTCTTAAAACTTTGTGCATTTATTCCAGCTGATTGTCGACCTTACTATGAAAGTCTGGTAACTAAGCTTCCAAAATGCAGTACAAGAAATTCTAAAGAACTTGACATCGACGAACATTGCTCTATGGAAATTCGTTAGTTCACCAGCCAGATTTGATATTTGGACCATTTTTTAATCTATTCTGTTTAGATGTTTAATGTTTAATGTTCGCAATTAACATGCACTTTAATTAATTCTATCAATAATAGCTTAGCTTTCATATTTTCGATATTTTTTTTGTTTTTATTACGGACCATTTTGATTATTTTAATATTTTTGTAGATAGAACATTTACGTTTTTATAACAAACTACAAAAATTTGAGAGCAAAATAATTCTATCTGAACATTTTATGCCACAAACCATTATTACTTAGTAATTTAAAATATTGCAACCCGTGCTTAAATTACTTTCACTTAGTAGCTTCTACCTACCTAATACCGTAATTCACGGAATGTCACCTGGATTTGTGATATCTAAACTAAGTTTGTTTTCATTGCCCTGAAAAATGCAAATTTTGTAGATAGAACATTTTTGCTCCGAGGCGACGATATGATCATTAAGATTTCATCTAATTGTCTAACAAATGTCATTTATTATCAAATTTTTTTAAAGATTACTTTTAACTCTTGATTGTTCATTGCTCAACTGTCATTATTTTAATTATTTCTTTATGTTTTTATCCTTGAATGATAGAATTTACAGCTTTTAAAGTCTTCCGTGGACCCTTATTTTTTTCTTTAACAATATTCTTTGTTTACTGGTAACTTACAACAACTTTCAACTACTGGTATCACGTAACCCAGTACCACCTGCCACAAGCCCTGCTGCTTTGCAGTGTGCTCTTCTTAGGCAAAGGCTAGGAGAAATAAACTCCGACTAAAAATTCCCCTACCTTGGGGCTCTTGGTTAAGTAAAGGCTAGAGATGGTGTCTCGATAAAAATACTCATCTTGGGCAGATGTTAACTGCATCCAGCTACTGTCTTGTAGAAGGCCTCCTAGGCAAAGACTTAAGGGGTAAGCAGAAAAACTCTGCTAACCAGCCTCGAACCCCTTCTTCATCTATTAGGCTGGCGTAGATATAACCTGTGTTACATTGTTTCCTGCCTAGGATGATGAATGCTGGATCTCCTTGACTCTACTCACAGAATTTTGCCTATGCCTCCTTGATAATGGCTATGCAACTCTTCCTGTTATCTCCATATGAGGGTACAGCTCTAAAACTCAGTTTAATGGTTCTGAGGCCGGCTGGTAGTAAGGTTTCCCGAACTCTGTGGTAGCTCTCAGAGAGGCTGATTCCATCAACAGCTGCAAAATATCAGAGTGTTAACAATGCCATGTTGCGCATGGATGGTGTCTCTGTTAATGCTTTTGGTGTGCATTGTCAAGGCCACATAAGGATCCCTATGTCACGGCTTAGGGTTAATTAACAGGACTGAGACAACTGCATAGCTCATTGATTAGGAGGCTGTGCTCTATCTATGAATGAGTCAAGTTCTCATTAAACCCAAATCATGGCCAAAGTAACCAAAAATTTAAAACCTAAAAAACCATCCCCACTACCTAAACGTTTTAATATATCTTTTACAAGTATTCGCGGTCTACAAAGCAACTTTCCGTCAGTTGAGTCTTACCTCCTGCAAAATTCACCAGACTTGCTTGCACTCAGTGAAACAAATTTAAGTTCTGCAATTCCTTCTTCAGATGTTAGTGTTGATGGGTACTATCCTTTGATTCGTAAAGACTCCAACAGTCACATGCTAGGTTTAGGGGTATACATACGCATTAATTCCCCTATTTGTCGTGAAATCAGGTTCGATTCCTTTGACCATTCTTTTATGTGCTTTCGCCTAGCACCTCTTCACTATCACCTTTCTCTTTGTTCTTTATCGTTCTCCTTCTTCCCATGATTGCACTCTTTTAGATGTTATCTCTGATCAAATTGACCATGCCCTCTCTCTTTACCCCTCTGCCAATAGTGTTGTTGTTGGTGATTTTAATGCCCATCACACTGAATGGCTTGGCTCTAACACCACTGATCCTGCTGGCACTAAAGCCTTTAACTTCTGCGTTTCTCAATCTCTTACTCAGATAGTTAACTTTGTGACTCGTTTTCCTGACAACCCTTATCATTTACCTTCACTCCTTGACTTATGTCTTGTCTCTGACCCTAGCTTATGTTCAGTTTCTCCCTTTTCTCCCTTAGGTGGTTCTGGCCATGCAATGATCTCTATAAATCTTTCTTCTCGTACTTCTTTTTTGGGCTCACCTTATCAACGCACCACTTACTACTACCCTAAAGCTGACTGGGATTCTTTTCGTGATTTTCTTCGTGATAGTCCTTGGGCTGATTTTTTTTCTCTCTCAGCTGATAAATGGGCCTCCTACATAACCTCCTGGATTCAGGCTGGAATGAAAGCTTTTATTCCTTCTCGTCGGTTTCAGAAGTCAAGCCTCATTCTACTCCATGGTTTTCTCCTTCTTGTGCGGCTGCTATATCCAATCGTAATCATTTTTTTCATATTTTTCAAAAGAACAACTCTCTTGAGAACAAACGGCTATTTATTATTGCAAGAAATCGATGTAAAAAGGTGCTTTTTGATGCTAAACTCCATTATTCTCAGTTTACTAAATCTCGCATCTTATCACAGAAGTTAGGCTCTAAAGTCTTTTGGAAAATCTTCAACAGCATTATTAACAAGGGTAGATTTAACATTCCATCTCTCTTTCATGGGACTGATCTTATTACCTCTCCCAAGGATAAGGCAGAACTATTTGCAAAGAACTTTTCTTCTAATTCCACTCTTGAATCTTATGGACATTCTCTTCCTTTCATTCCAGTCAAACAGGTTGACCCATTGTTAGACATTCAAATCACTCCGGCTTCTGTTGCTAAAGTCATATCTCAATTAAACTCGTCTACAGCTTGTGGTCCAGACAGCATTCCTGTCTTGCAGAATTTGTTCTCCAGAACTTTCTTCAATTCTCTCTAAACTATTTAACAAGTGTTTGACTAAGTCTTGTTTTCCTGTTTGTTGGAAAATGGCATCTGTGGTTTCAATATTAAAAAACTCTGGAGAAAATTCTGACCCCTCCAATTATCTTCCGATCAGTCTTCTTTCTTTTATTAGCAAGGTCTTTGAGTCTTTGATCAACAAATTCCTCACATCTCATCTTGAGTCAAATAAACTACTGTCAGACAATCAATACGGTTTTCGATCCTCTCGCTCTACGGCCGACTTGCTAACTGCTGTAACTGAAAGATTTTATCGTGCATTAGATGGAGGCGGTGAGGCTAGGGCTATTGCTCTCGACATATCTAAAGCTTTTGACAAAGTTTGGCATGCTGGTCTTCTCCATAAGTTTGCTTCATATGGTATTTCTGGGAAAGTTTTTGAGATTATCAAATTATTTCTTTCTAACCGGTTTATTAAAGTCATCCTTGAAGGCCAACACTCTTCTTTATTTCCAGTAACTTCTGGGGTTCCCCAAGGTTCCATCCTGGGCCCTGTTTTGTTTCTTATCTACATAAACAATCTTCCTGACAACCTTTCATCTAAAATAGCTCTTTTTGCTGATGGCTCAACTTTATACTCCTGTCTTGACAAAAAGTCTTCTCTTTTCGATCGCCTAGAACAAGCAGCTGATCTTGAATCCGATCTCACTTCAGTAATAGTTTGGGGTTCACAGTGGCTTGTGAATTTCAACTCTAACAAAACCCAGTTGTTTACTGCAAACAACTACCGTAATATGGTCAACATTCCTATATTAATGAATGGCAATACTCTTACTGAGTCCTCCTCTTTACGTCTTCTTGGATTATCGCTTACTACTGACCTTTCATGGAAACCATATATACAATCGATTGCTAAATTAGCTTCTGCTAAGGTTGCTTTTCTTTATCGTGCTCGCCATTTCCTAACTTCTGATTCCACTCTCTACCTCTACAAATTTCTTATTCGTCCCTGTATGGAATACTGTTGTTATTTTTGGGCTGGTTATTCTAACAATTCATTTTCTCTTCTTGACAAGGTCCAAAAACGCATTGTAAATGTTGTTGGACCTGGACTGCTAATCTTGAGCCTCTTTCCCATCGTCGTAAAGTTGCATCTCTTTCTCTTTTCTACAAATACTATCATGGTCAGTGCTCAAAGGAGTTATCATCTCTAGTTCCATTAACTAAAATTCATTCTCGTTTTACTCGTCATTCAGTTAAGTCTCATTCGTTTACTGTATCTGTCCCTGCATGCTCTAAAAACTTTTATTCATCTAGTTTTTTTCCCCGCACTTCAATGCAAATAAAAAAATAAAAATAAAAAACTTAATTAGAGGTGTGTCGTAGAAGAATAGAAAAATTTGTTTTTTGCAATATGTTATTAAAATAACATTTTTCAAAATATAATACCATTGACCAAAAAGTATTTTTTTTATATTATATTATATAGTATATTTAAGAGAAAACCCTTCATATTTTATATCCTACCCTGAAAAAAATTTTGTTCTAAAGCATAGGTTAATGAACTTTGCTGAAAATTTTAGACTTTTAACACCTAATGATAATGATGAAGATTAAATCAAAAACTCATACCAAAAATATCATATATTAAGCTACAACCTACTAAAAACCGTAGGAACTTAGAAAGAACCTTAGAAAACCACCAAAATATTTAAATGATTACATTATTGACAATCCTGAAAGCAATGATTACATTAAATATATTGACTACTGCTATTTTGTAAAATTGCTTATTTCTTACAGTTATGTCATCCAAAGCGAAGAAACCTGTGAGTGGTGGAAAGAAATGGATGAAGAAATAAAATCATTAAATGAAAACTATACGTACACTCTTACTACCTTGTCAAATAGTAAAAATCCAATAGGAAGTAGATGAATTTACTTAGTGAAAGTTAAACGTGATAATCAATGTATAAAGCTCGATATGCAGCTAGATATATATACTTGATAAGGTTTCACTCAAGTTAAAGGAGCAGCTTATTCTGACCCCACCGCTAGAAATGAATCGGTAAAGATAATTATGAATCTATCTGTGCATAAAAATCTACTCGTATACAAAATGGATACAAAAAGTGCATGTTTACATGCTCCAATAGAATGTGAAATTTATGTTTCACAGCCACCTGGCTATAAAAAAATAGTAAATTAATATGGAAGTTGAATAAGCCGCTCTATGGTCTAAAAAAAAGTGGGAGAAACTGAAACAAATCATTAAGAGATTATTTTATTGAAATTTTTACTCAATCTGAATCTGACCCATGTGTTTAAATATACAATTAAGAAAGTATTACATAATGGTAAGATGACCTTAGAATATGTACCATCAAACGAAAACTAAGCGGATATTTTTAAGAAACCATCTAAAAGGGACTCTATGAAAATATTTAGAGACGTTATATTTGGAACATGACTTTTTCGTAAATTTAGATTTTGACATCATGTGGGGTGTTAGGGTGATGTCCCCTGCACGGCTGTTGTGGGTATTATTGTAATTATGGACCATTAAGTAGTTGTAATAGCATGCGTATCAATATGGCCGCTAACTAATATATAGATTATATATTTAGCAAATATTTATTCCTCCATTATGACTAACCCCAACTTAACAAAAAATAATTAGCTCCTTGAAATTACTTAATGGATAAAGTCAAACAAACTATCAATTAATATAATAAAAACAAAAATATATACATACCCTCTTTTATACATACATACCCTCTTTTTTTTTATACATACATACCCTCTTTTACTCAGTTTAAAAAAATCTACTTTTAAATCTCTTCTCTATATAATACTGAAATTAAGAGAGCTAACCTTTTTTTGATGTTTGTATTGATGAAACCCTTTCGTGGAAAAAAAAAATAACAATCTAAACATAAATTTTCCTATAATTATGGGAATGCAATGCAAGTCAAGAAATCTTTTAAGTAAAAATACTTTTATTCAATTATAATACTCATTCATTACTATGTTTTTTAAGCTTATACTGCATAAAGATAGTGTAACTACCTTTATGCAGTATAAGCTACCAACCAAAGCATACTGCACGTTTTATAAACTTTAAAGACCGTTTTACTCATGCTGAGTCTCTTTTACCAAAAATGAATACACTTAATGTATATCAGCCTAATATTTATAATGATTTTTGCTTTATGTACAACCGTAAAACTAACAGCTCCTATTTCCCTTTTTTTAATTCACGTAAAAAAAAAACAAGCACTATTTTTGAAATGAAAATTTTATCCTATATAAGTATATTTTAAGAAGGGATAACCAAAAATTAGAACGCCAGCTTGTACAAAATTGTAAAGAACGACATAACTTTTTTTAAATCGAGTTGTTGTTCATTGGAATGTGCTTTCCCAAGCAGCAGTGAACGCACCATCATTCAATGCTTTCAGAGACAGCGTAACAAAATTACTTTGAGAGACACAATTGCTGCTTTGTCTGCCGAGTCTGTATTTTTATTTTCGTCAGCATAGAGGGGTCTGGTAATGAAGCACCTCTTTATTTAACTATATACAGATTTAATGTATTTGTTTTTATTTTGATCACTAAATTAAAGAAAAGAAGTAAAAATAGTAACTTTTTTTGCAGACAAATTTAGGTAGATTTTGTATTTCTAATTGAGGAGCATTTTTATGGAGTAAAAAAATAGTTTTGAAACATTTTTTCTTGAAAAAGAAATTACAACACATTCAAAAGAAAACTGAAACAAATAGTTTTTGCGATAACATACTTTTATACTTTTAATTGTTCTTAAATGAAATCCTTTTATTTCACTTATATATATAAATGACATATTTTTTACGTTATTTATTTTTACTTTTTACGAAAATATATTTAATTATATATTTAAAATGCGGTTTTCGACAACAAGAACTTAGGGTCTTCTTCAAGTTTCCGTGTTTTTGTTCTTATAATGGCAACCATTGGTAACCAATCTTTTAAACATTATATTAAGTTATTCAATTTATTATAATTGCAAAATGACTTATATTGTACAAAACTTGAAAAAAAATAAAAGAAAAAAATTATCTACAGAGCTGAAGCTAAGCTACCCCACACATCCCAATTGGGAAAGGGAGGAAAGAGGGAGAGTAGCTTATTTTCAGGAGCCCATTTAAATATAAATTTAAAAACCTTTTTTGAAATTTTAAGAACGTTTGTATATATATATATATATATATATATATATATATATATATATATATATATATATATATATATATATATATATATATATATATATATATATATATATATATATATATATATATATATATATATATATATATATATATATATACATATATATATATATATATATATATATATATATATATATATATATATATATATATATATATATATATATATATATATATACATATACATATAAATACATCCTCCGCTGAGGAGGCCTAAACTCATTAGGAGTTGAGCCAACTTTCTTATAAAACATATTTAAAAGTTGTCACTTAAAAATAAGCGTATATATATAAACATATCGATATGTTTATATATATACGCTTATTTTTATGTTGATCAACATAAATAGTTTGTGCTATGATTATATTGCTAAGAGTTACAATCCTTTTATCAGACATATCAGATATTTTTTTAGCTTTAAAAATAATTTGACTAACACTTCAAATGGTAATTAACTGTTTATTATTTTATATCTAAAAAATTAAAACAAACTGCTAAGTGGCAAGAATGATGCGTAACGTTTTAAGGCAAATTACAATAATAATGCTTTTGTAGAAAAACAATAAGGAGCTCTCCATTAATTACGTAAACAATTTTTTCGGCAATTTTTACCTACCCCTTCCCCCTAGTCAATAACTTGTCAAACTTCCAGAGACCCTTCTAAAAAATTACTTCAACATTAAATTACCCCACCCCCTCCAAAAAAAAAAGTGAAATGGAAAAACAAACAAACAATGTTTTGAATAGACTAATTTACAAGTAAAACAAAAAAGAGATAAAAAGTAAACTGTTTAGAGAACCATTTAAGATTACAAATGTTTGCTCTGAACAAAAAGTGAATAAAAGTTAAAGGTATAGAAAAAAAAATTAAACTTTGTTCTCAAGCTAAAAATTATTAAACTTTTAGCTTAATAACACATTTTCACTATATAACTACAGAAACTTACTCCGAAAAAAATAAAGATTAAAGGGTGTTGACAAAAATGAATACTTTTAACACGTTTAAATTATTAACATATTTCAAATTAATACAACACTTCAATTTGCGAATCCTCCTCACTTTAACTTTAGACCTAATTCAATTTCACAGTAAAAACCAATTCTTTTTAATAGAGTTTAGTATAACGAAAAATGCATTTTACAAATTGTATAAATCAGGGGTCAGCAACCTATTAAGACAGAAAAGCCAAAAGTTGCAATTTACAAAGTTATAAATTGATGTGCAAGCAAAAAAGATTTATCTAAGTACATGGTCTATATTATATTATTTAAACGTTTATACCAGGGGTCGGCAACCTGCGGCTTGCAAACCTCGTGTGGTTCTTTTAATGTCAAGATGCGTCTCTTTAGCTTCATGCACAAAATTAATATAATATTGAAATAAAGATATTAGTAACACTTTAAAAACAGAATTTTTAAAGAGCTGCCAATATCTTCATTTCAAATCTTTTTTCAAATCATCTACCAAATCTTTATTTGAATAATATATTAATAATCATGCATGGAGCTAATAAGCCGCATCAACCGCAGGTTGTCCACACTTGGTATTAACGTTTAAATAATATAATTTATTTTAATTGCATACATTTTTTTTTTAATTTGTCGTAAGACTAAAGATTTGTAAATTGCAACTTTTGGCTTTTTGTTTGCATAGCAGACTAACCAACAACAACTTGAAAACATCCCGTGTGTGCTTGCTTAGTTCTGTACGTGTCGGGTCTTTTTAAAACACAATGCAGTTTTTAAAATTTAGGAATATAAATAGCTTTATTAAAGTACTGAAGGTTTGGCGAGTATGTAACATAGTACTCCAAACGCTACCTAATTTTTCTTTTTTTAAGTAACTAAGTTCATTTAAAAAAGTAACATTGTTGACGTCAACTTTTTTTTTATTTATTTATTTATTTTTCCGATGATAAATATTACAAAAAAGAAGTTACAATAAAAGAAAATCCTGGCCGGAGCAACAAGAAGATAGGTTGTCTTATCACCGAGCCCCGTCACACAAAAATTTACATGCACAATAAATGATAAAAGACAAAAAGACAGTATAAATACAAAAACAAAAACAAATCAAAAACTTCAGCAATAAAATAATTTGTTGCTAACAATCTTCCAGCAGAATAACTTTAAATAAAATAAAAAAGTAAAAACGACAGAAAATCATGGAGAAAAAAAAACACACACACAAAAAATGCGTTGTTTAATTAAAAAAAAATATATATATATATATGTAAACATAAGTATTTGGGCTGATTATTTAATATCATCAAAAATAGTTATCTTTTATACTAATGGTTTGAAACCATTTTAATAAAAGCCAAAGAAAGTGATAAAGATTTAATTTATTTTTAAGTGATTTAGTTTAAACCTTTAAATTGTTTTCAAAAAAGGTATTTGAAATCTAATATATCGAATTCCATGTTCAGTAAATGCCGTTTTGAATCATCCTTAAAACTTTGCAAAGTGCAGTTTAAAACGAAGTTTTGTTTTTTTCTAAAGATTGGAAGAAATTTTTTTCAAACTAAAGGTCCCCGATATTGAATTTGGTACGAACTTAATTTAAGAAGGTTTATGGGAACCACAAAGTTATGGCTACCCCAGGAAATGTTACAGTTTGAAAGATAGATGTGTATAAACGAAAAATATAAATTTTTTAAAAACTCGTTATAAAGAAAAGGTTTTGTTTGGTATAATATGGCAAATTTTTTTGAGATCTTACCTTCAATATATTTAATATGAAATTTCCATGACAATTTTTCATCTAAGAGCACTCCCAGAAAGTTTGTAGTCAATTCGCTTTTAATTATTTTATTATTGATTAAAAGATTGGGTAGTTTTAGAGGAATATTCTCGGCTTTTCTAGATTTATGGAATAGGATAAATTTTATTTTCTCTACATTTAATGATAGTCGGTTTCTTATAAACCACTCGTTGATCTTATCTAATTCTTCGTTAAATATTTTAAAAAGAACAGTAATATCTTTGTGAGAATAAAACAAATTAGTGTCATCTGCAAATAAGATAGTATTTAATACTTTTGATGATAAATATAAGTCATTTATATAAAGTAAAAACAATAATGGTCCCAAAATAGAACCTTGGGGTACTCCACAAGTTATTAAGTTGTTTTTTGAGTCTTTTGATTCTTTAAGTATAAATTGCTTTCTGTTAGTTAAGTATGATTTAAACCAAAGTAAACTTTGATTTTTAACACCATAGTTTTCTAATTTTTTCAAAAGAATTTCATGATTTACTGTTTCAAAAGCTTTGGATAAATCAATAAAAACCCCTATTGTATAGCAATCACTATTAAATCCATTTGATATATGCTTAACCAATTCAATTATTGCATGGTTAGTAGAATGATTTTTTTTAAAACCGTATTGATTATTATATAAAATCTTATTTTCAGATAGATATTTATAAAGTCTGTTGTACATAATGCGTTCAATTAGTTTAGAAAAGCAGGGTAAGACTGAGATTGGTCTGTAGTTTGAAATATTGGTCTCATCGCCAGATTTGAAAATAGGTGTTATTTTTGCAATTTTTAGTTTATCTGGAATAAGACCTGATTTAATAGAAAGATTAAAAATATGGAATAATAAGGGTTCGCTAATATCAAAAACAGATTTGATTACATTAACATTTATTTTGTCAATACCTATTAATAGACTATTAAAAGCATTATGTAGTTCACTTTTGGTTAAAATCGGTTCTTCCATAATTAAATCAGTTGCTGCAAGATAAGAATCAATTTTTTTTGACTGACTGGAATTTTCGCTGCTAGGTTTGGGCCAACATCAATAAAAAAATTGTTTAATTTCTCAATAATAACTTCTTTATGATAAATCAAGTTTTGTCAAACTTGTCTTTACCTCCCCCCCTCTCCCTTGTCAACAAATGTCAAAAAAATTCAGACCCCCTCCCCCTATTTTCTTGACGTAATTTATGGACAGCCCCACAGGTTTTTTCTTTTTAAGGAGGAGGTGGGGGGGGGGAGAATGCTCTAACCCACTAGCCACGGCACTGATATTATATATATATATATATATATATATATATATATATATATATATATATATATATATATATATATATATATATACATACATATATATATATATATATATATATATATATATATATATATATATATATATATATATATATATATATATATATATATATATATATATATATATATATATATATATATATATATTAGGGTGGTCCTTTAAACAACTTTTTTTAAATTTCAGCTCCCACCCTCTAAATGTATTCTTTGTAGTAAAATAATACTAGATTTAAAAATTTTTGATAAATAATATTTTTAGGGGTAACTCAAGACCATTGAACATCAGATGGGTCCCTATAATTATCAAAAAAAAAGTTTAAAAAAAATATATTTAAACAATTTTATAATGTATTCTACAAAATAGAGTGCTCAATGTTCTTAAGGAAACAGAGCAATTGTATATTAGTAGATAATCACTTAACAAAAATTTCTTATGAGTCTTTATTGATGAAACACAGTGTAAAATAAAAAAAACTTTTTGTTAAGTGATTTTCTACTAATTTATAATTGCGCTGTTCTTTTAAGAACATTTAGCCCGCTATTTTGTAGAATACATTTTAAAATTGTTTAAATATATATATATATATATATATATATATATATATATATATATATATATATATATATATATATATATATATATATATATATATATATATATATATATATATATATATATATATATATATATATATATATATATATATATATATATATATATATATATATATATATATATATATATATATATATATATATATATATATAGTTGAAGGTTGTATGAGTCAGGAAAACATGAAAATGGCGAGCACGATATAGAGAAGCAACCTTAGCAGATGTTAATTAAGCAATTAATTATAAATATGGTTTCCATGAAAGGTAAGTAATAAATGATAATCAAAGAAGACGTAACAAATTTTGCTGATGACTCAATAAAGTTGAGTCATCAGTAAGAAGAGCTACTTTCGATGTAAGGTTTTCAGAAAGATCATTAATGTAAGATAATAAGAAGCAAAATAGGAAAAAGAATAGAACCTTGAAGTACCCCAGAAGGTACTGGAAAGAAAGAAGAGTTATGGTCTTCAAGGATGACATTAATAAAGCGATTAGAAAAAAACGATTTGATAATCTTAAAAAACTTTCTCATATACACCTTATGAAACAAACTTATGGATAAGACTAGCATGCTAACATGTCTAAAGCCAATTGCCAAAATGTCAAAAAGCATGTCAAAAGCTTTAGGTATGTCAAGAGTAATAGCCATAACCTCACCACCTCCATCTAATGCAAGATTTAATATTTCATTTACAAGAGTAAGCAAGTCAGCCGTAGAACGAGAAGTTGGAAACCGTATTGTTTGTCTGACAGTAAATTATTTGACTCAAGATTGGATGTGAGAAATTTGTTTATCAAAGACTCAAAGATCTTTTAATAATACCTTGCTAGTACAGAAAGAGGACTGATCGGACGAAAATTGGAGGGGTCAGAATGTTTACCGGAGTTTTTGAAAATTGGAACAACAGATGCCATTTTCCAGCAGGCAGGAAAACAAGACTCAGTCAAGCAATTAATAAATAGTTTAGAAGAGATTTCTGGATAACAATTTTATAAGACTGTGACAGGAATGTTATCTGAACAAGCTGTACAAGAGAACAGAAGCTGGAGTGATTTGAATGTCTAACAATGGATTAGCCTGTTTAATTGGAATAAAAGGAAGAGAATGGCCGTAAGGTTCGAGAGCCGAATTAGAAGAAAAGTTCTTTGCAAATAGTTCTGCCTTATTCTTGGGAGATCTAATAAGATCAGTTCAATGAATGATAGATGGAATGTTAGACCTACCTTTGTTAACCATGTTGTTGAAGGTTTTTCAAGAAGCTGGATGGAGTTAACATTTGCCCAAATTGAATATTTTTTATCGAGACACCATTTCAAGCCTTTACTTAATTAAGAGCCCCAAGGCAGGGGATTTTTAAGTCGGAGTTTGTTTCTCACAGTCTTTGTCTAAAAAATCACACTATAAAAGGAAGCAGTGAATGGAGCAGGTATTACTGGGTTTCATAATACTAGTAGCAGGGTGATTGTGATGATACTGAACCTGACCTGACCTGGAGCAATTAAAAAAAACTACTTTCTGCAAACAGTAGCTTAAAACGTTGGCATTATATTTTGGAAATGCATTAGGAAAAATATCATACCCAACAAAATACTAGAGGTAAAGGTGAGCTGTGATTTTATAGTTGGAGTGTCTAGTTTGTAAATGAGCTCACACTGCATCAAGACAAATTTAAACATTTAATCAGGACATTTAAAAATTTAAACAGGACATTTAAATATTTAAAATTTAAAAAATTTATACATACATAAAGTAACTTGCGAGTGAGTAAACACCGCGCCTGAGGTTCAGACAGAACATAAACATACAAATAAACATAAACAGACGGAACAGTAAAATATAGATAGCAACATACGGGTGAGTCAACACTGCGCCAGAGGTTCAGATATATATATATTAGAGTGTCACTAAAAACAACTTTTTTTGAAATTGTCTGTTGCCACCCCCTAAATGTGTTTTATCTAATAAATTAACACTAAATTAAAAAAATTTGTAAATAAAAAAATTTTTTAGGGGTTGCTCAAGACCCTTAAACATCAAACGAGTTTATAAATATTACTAGTTTAAATTTATGGCCAAAAAACTATAATTTTTTGACAAAAAATTAAAAGTACATATTTTCAAAGTTTTTTTTTAAATAAACTTTTTTAATTTGTGTTTCCATAAATTGTTTTTATTAGTTTTGAAATTTTCATAAAATTTCACTCCTTTTGAGACCCAACATGTTAACTTTTGAAGAACTTTTTTTTCAAAATATTTGGGACCCGTTTGATGTTTAAGGGTGTTGAGCAATCCCTAAAATATTTTTTTGTTCAAAAATTTTCTTATATATTAATATATATATATATATATATATATATATATATATATATATATATATATATATATATATATATATATATATATATATATATATATATATATATATATATATATATATATATATATATATATATATATATATATATATATATATTAGGGAAAAAAAAAAGGTTTCGTTCACTCGGAATCTGGGCTTAAATTTTTGAGATTTTTTTAAAAATTTTTAGAAATTTAGTTTTTGCCACCTTTGAACCCATTTTTTTGGCAAGGCAAAAAGTTGCACATAGCTTTTGTAGTTAATATTAGACGTAACCCAAAAGCTCTCTCCAAAAAAATAAAAAAAAGTTGCGTGACACTGTGCGGTTGGCTAATTATCATAGTTCAAAAGTACAAAATCAATCAGTTTTGTCAATTTTTAATTGGAGTTAATTCTAGCGGCGAAGTGTTGCACACAATCTTTCTTTTAGGATTTGAAATTATCAAAGGTATTGAGTCTAAAAATGCAAAAAAAGTTATGTGATACCTAAGGCCTATTAATATATTAAGGCTTGAAATTGGAAAAAAATGTTATAGTATACTTACAAAAGGAACCATTACGGCAGAGGCGCTTAGTTTTGTAAAAATGTAAACATATCCAACTGTCAATACAAAAAGGTCCTAACATAATAATAAAAAAAATTCGTGCGATTTTGTCACACGCATGATATAACATGAATTAAAAACTGAACAAAAATCTAACATCAAGATAACTATATTGCTAATTAAATAAAACATAAATCAAACATTTAAATGTTTTTCCATTTAAAATTAGTTTTTCATTTATTAATAGAGTCATTTACACACATTATCCACCACATCACACATAATTTCTACTCTGCTGCAGTAAGTTTCTCTAAGAATAATGATATGACTGTATTATAGTCTTCTTCGGATAATGAATAATCGCCACAACCACTGATTAGAAATGGAGCATTTACTAAACAGATAATTTTATCAGTTTGGTTATTTATCTCCTCGGTAGTAACTGGCCAGCGAAAAGTATTCTTCTCTTGCCCGTTAATCATACAATTAACTCTGATCCCAGATATAGATACCTAAAAGTATTAGCGCAACATTTAAAATAATATAATAAAGAGTTTATGATTTGTTTAATTTTGCTTACATTCAATAAAACTTGTAAAGTCTTATATAATGTCATTCTGAAATTATTTTTACATTTTATTTATATTCCTTTTATTTTAGAGCACTGTTTTGTAAAACAAAATAAAAACTTGAAACTAATATATACTTTGAATAATATTACCTCCACAATATATCCAATATTCCATTGTTTTTCATATGCAACAGCAACCTAATCATTCACTTTCCATAAAAGACAAATTTCTTTTGCAAGATTGGCGATGTCTTCCTCATATTTATTATCATCTTCATTGTCTCCTGTCAGATTAAAGTCATCGTTTTCGCCATAAACTTCTTTGTTATCGTTAACCTGACTATTTTCATTATTTTCTGTTGTCAGTTCTACCAGCTTACCTTTTCTTTTCAGGTTACTAAATCTATAACAATATCAATTGTACATATTTTTAAACATATGTAAACAAACACACAAAATTATAACTTTCACCTAAATTTTAATTTCATATTTGTAAAAGAACTATTTAACAGTCAGAAACATAATCTAATTTGCAAAAGTTTTGATAGCAACAATGCCTACCTTGAAAATAAAGATCTTATCTGTTGGCTAATTACATATTGATCAGGCGGAAGTTCTCTCCTCAGCTGCATGTGAACCTGCTCAGGGCTCATTTTATTACCTGATTCTTCTCCACGAATAAAGTATTTTTACAACAGTTCTTTCTGCTGATTTGAAAATCTAAAAGAACTTCGAACTGGTAATGCCCAACCTTGCAATAGAAAAATGTTCATGCAATGTGGTTTGTCTTTTACGGAAGCACTGTTAGAGGATGAAGAAATTGGCATATTTAGTAGTGAAGTAATTTTCATCTTATGAACAAACGAGTTGCGAACTTTATCCAATGATGTTAATGATTTCGGAACTGTATGAAGACCGGATAGCATGTGTTCTTCTAATTCAGCATCGATTTCAAATGATAAAGTACAATTCATTTCAGTGCAAAATCTTAATGAATATAATTGCCTGTCACTTCTTTTCTGTTTTTCCTTAAGTGACTTGTTACGCTTAATTGAATTATCTGTTTTGCTATATGGCAACAACAACTTAATCGAGGGTTGAATTTTAAGATTTCCATACTCTTGTTCAATTGAAATAACACCACATCTTCATACTTTTCTCACCAAACTCAAATGAGTGTTAATTGCTAATTTTCTTAATCTTTGGTCCAGTAACTACAGTTTTATCATTGCTAATTTGAGCAACTGCTACTTTTGCATCTTTAGCGCCAAAACTATAATGCATAGCCTTGTGTATATCTTCAGCAGTCAAAAGATTATTACCAGAGTCAACGTAACTCCTTAAAGTTGTCTTTACAACTGCACTCTCCCTGTCACATTGATCTTTTCCACAACAGGGTTCATTATAATCATATCTCAGCAACTTTATATCTCTCTCTTTGCATACATTGTAGATTGCTTCAGCTGAAAGATTTCCCTGATAGCAGCCGGCATTATCAGATTTGGTAAACATTTTCTTGATATCCGGTTGATCAATTCTGAATTGGTCTAAAACTGCAGTGGCTAACGAAACAACATCACCTATTCCCTGATCACACCTATACATTGAAGTAAAGTAAACACGTTTGAATAACTTTCCTGCTATTTTTATGAAGAATATATCCACATGTAAACTCATTCCTTTCTTGCCAAAATACTCTCTTTGGCCCTCTCTGTATCGAACCGGAAGAATTTTTTGACAAAAATCTTTAAGCCAGAAAGCAGTTTCATCGTTTAATTGCTTAAAAGCTTCAATTTTTGCCTTTTTCTGTTGAGAATCTCTCATCAGGTGTTTTATGTAGTTGAATACATCCTTTACAGCAATTTCCAAATCATAAATAGAATCAGCATCGTCAGAATTTTAAATTGTTAGTTCTTTGATCATCTCGATAGCTTTGCACAAATCATAGCGATCGGCACATACCACTTCTGATATGTCTGTGTTGGATTGAAGATTTTTTTCAGATGGATCTGATAAGGCATGTTTTGAGCTATGAGAAGAAATGTTTGAGTCATTGACACTACAATTGGTTTGATAACTTGTTTTCAAATACCTTTTTCCTTTTTCAAGGGCAGCTTTGAGAGATTTAGAACTAAATCTTTGTGCCAATTTTTGTAATGTTTGAAAACCATTCATGTCTAAAGCAGTAACATCATCTAATCCAGCTAAGCTTTTTTGACTTGAAGGTTTTATTGCATGCAATACTTTCCACAAACTTGAATCAGATAATGGTATATAATTGTTTTCACTACAACTTTTTCGATAGAACATGATAGCGTGGCTATATTTTGTCGTCAGTATTGCATGCACTATCTTTTGTTCTTCACCGCTGTCGTATTTTAATTTGGTTATTCCATAAGCAACATCATGCAAAATACCGCTTGTAAATATAAAGTCTAAGAAATGTTCACACTTTGTTTGATCAAGACTAGATCGGACGAATACTTTCTTCTCTGGAAATGCCAACCCTTTATAAGATGCATGCCATTTTCTTGCTGTTTCTATACGATGTTTGGTACACTCAAATGTGTTCATTATAAACTTTTTGGTATACTTGGTATGGTCTAATAATGAGAGGATAACTAACTTTCCCATGGAATCACTTTACTTATACACTTTCTGAGCACGAATAATTTCAATTGGGAGAGAGCTATTTATTTCATCAACATTTTTACTGTTAAGAAAATCTATAAGTATTTCCTCTTGTCCAGGAGCAACAGCTTCCGCAAATTTTTTCTTTAACAAGTTTTCTAGGCGAACATACTTTTTAACTTATCTTTAGTAGTATCTTCCAGATATTCGAACTTCCTTTTTAATCTAAATTTTATTGGACTTGCATTAAGAACCTCAGTTACACTCTCACGGCTTCTTAGAGATTCGTCCAAAATCTCCTGTGAAACATTAATTTCACCGGGATCAAATTCTTCATCTGGAGTAGCAGGTGTCATATATGTTTGTTCTTGTTGTGTTTGTGTTTCTGTAGATAAATTGGTGTTTTCGTTGACTCTAGATAAAGCAGTTTCTTGCTTTAAATGGGTAATACACAGCATTGCACCAACTGAAAATACTTCATTGTATCGCTTTGACATTGATATGACGACATGTATAGGTGACGCCCTTAAAGCGGGAGATTTTTTTCCTTTTATATTTAGATGGTGAGGATGAAAGCATATTTTTGGAGGACTCCATGCAACACCAAACGTGTACCGGTGAAAAGCACATATTTGTTCATCCTTTTCAAGATTTCTTTTAAGTCTATTTGCAATAAGTCCATTTTCTTCCCAAATATTATTATCGTTTAATCGCATGACCTAAAAACAATTTTTTAAACAGTTATTAAGTGTGTCATTTAAAGCATTATTTATAATCTGGCTCTTCACGAAAAATGTTTACAAGTTTGAAATACATTGTTGTTATTATTAAAATACAATATTGCAAGAGTGTGATTAATTTAGTGATTATTTATCAAAAGAGTGAGGAATTAATTAAAAGAGCTATATTTTTTTTTGTTTAAAGAACTTTGTCTCAAAATTTTTTTGCAGAGAAGTTATAAAGTATGTAATTATAAAAATTATATTACAGTCTGCGTAAATTTAAAATACATAATTACCTTTAAGTTGATGAGGTGTTTCTTAACATCAACATCTCCCAGCTGATGAATGTAGAACATTTTGTTTATAATTTTATGTTTTTTGAATGATCCACAATTTCCTTTTGAAAAGCAACAACAGTTTTCATAAAAATATTTGTTTTGTTCCATACTCAACTAAAAACAAGTTCTATTTATGCAGTACCTATTTCTCAATAGCAATGATAAAATATCTACTCTATTTATGCAAATTTTAAAGATCGTTAAAATAAAGTTAAGACATTTTTATGGTAAAGTAAACAACCGCCCACTAACTTGTTTCTCCACAATCGTGATATCAGCGATTCTTCTTCCATTCGATCACCACAAGTTATTTGGTTATGACGTAAATTTAAATAATTCACTTCTGATCATGTATTGTTTTTTATTATTATTTATTTCAATTGTTATGATTTCTATATCATAGTCAGAAACGCTTAAATTTTTTCTTAACATTACGTGCAATGTTTTGTGTAATGCTAATTGCTAATTTTGGATGATAGAAATTTTATTGTGAGCGAAAACCTCATCTGTGTGTCCAAAAAAATATCTCTTCGTACTTAATCATTTTTAACAATTTGTACCTTTATTTTTAACTTAATATCTAAAGATCACATGAGTTTTTTTTAAAACTAAGTTAGGGTCATCTTATATTGACCATTCAACATGATTATATTTTTACAAAACTTAGCGCCTCTGCCGTAATAGCTCATTTTGTAAGTATACTATAACATTTTTTTTCAATTTCAAGCCTTAATATATTAATAGGCCTTAGGTGTCACATAACTTTCTTTGCAATTTTAGACTCAATACCTTTGATAATTTCAAATCCTAAAAGAAAAATTGTGTGCAACACTTCGCCGCTAGAATTAACTCCGATTAAAAATTGACAAAACTGATTGATTTTGTAATTTTGAACTATGATAATTAGCCAACCGCACAGTGTCACGCAACTTTTTTATATTTTTTGGAGAGAGCTTTTGGGTTACGTCTGATATTAACTACAAAAGCTATGTGCAACTTTTTGCCTTGCCAAAAAAATGGGTTCAAAGGTGGCAAAAACTAAGTTTCTAAAAATTTTTAGAAAAATCTCAAAAATTTAAGCCCAGATTCCGAGTGAACGAAACATTTTTTTTTTTCCCTAACAGGTTTTCTCTATATTCTGATCAATATATAAAAAATTCAAGCAATTCGGAAGAGGTCACTTCCATTGACTGCCTGATTCTTACAAAAAATGACTCATAAGCAAAAACATAAATATTAATTTTATTTAAAATGGGATAAACATTATAAAATGGCGGACATATTTAAGTATTAAATATTTATTTTTGGTATTTTAGGATTTCAGCCACTCAACTTTTATTTACAAGAGTAAAAATATTTGAGATTTTATGACATTCAAAGAATAAAAGTAAAATTTAATAGAATTAATGAAGACAATTCCTAATATTTAATCGCACCAAAATAATAATAATTAACTATGCTTATCTCAAGAAATAATAAATATAAGTAATAATCTATAAGTAATAATCTAGAATTAATAATAAAAATTGAAAACTTGGAATATAATATAATTTCAAAGAATAAATAATTATTAGAGAATTTGAATTTAAAAAACTAGAAAGTTCATTTTTATTTTGAAAATATGTAATAATAAAAATAAAAACATATTTAAATTTTTATTTTTCTGGCTTTTTTTGTTGCAAATGTTTTTACAATTTCTTTCAAATTTAATATTGATGATTCTTCGTGTTCTATCGAAATTATTGATAATCCCACATATATTTGGTAGACAGTCAATTAAACGTTGTTCAACTATAAAAGTTAGTACTTCATGTGGTATCATTTGTTGTGGGAAAGTACTTCCAGAAAGTACTTTGATTTCATTACAAAGATCCGCTGCACTAATATCTTTTTGAGAACCATGAGTTAAAATTTCTTCTAGATTTCTACAATTTTTCAATAATTCTGCTGAAGATTTTGAACTTATAGAATAAATATCATAAAGGAAGCCAAACATACTATTATACTGTCGCATTTGTTCAAACCTTTCCGCAATAGACTGTATAGCAGTGTCTAAAATTTTAAAATAAAATTCAACTTTAAATTTTTCTTTTGGATCTTGCAACGTTTTATCTTGTGTTTCATAATCGAACTGTCGCTTTTTTCTCCTTCTCCCGACATGTTTTTCTTCAAAATTTGTTACTGTTTCCAATTCTTTTGCAATTTCAGCAGCATCAACAATAATTCTTTGAAAACCTTCATCATTTCTCATTTTTACAAGTTTGTTTTTAGTAACATTTAATTGTTGTGTAGCTACATTCAAATCAACTTTCTTATTTTGTAATATTTTATTAGAAATATTAACTTCAAAAAGAATGTCGTACCATGAAACAAGGGTAACCATGAACTTGAATATGCAAATAGAATTTGCAAGCCATTTAGCCTCATTTCGGGAAGAATTTCCTACTGATGTAGTTTGTAATCTTGGATCCTCAAATATTTGCATTAAAGCATTGTAAATTTTTCCGAGATTGTATCGTAATGGTTTTAAAGCATTAATGCGGCTTTCCCATCTTGTATCATTTAATGACTTGACAGTAAAATCTGGAAAATAGCTACGAAAAACTTGCCAACGAGAAGGTGATCCCGAAAAATAACTATAAATCTGTTGCACCACACCAAAAAAATTTAAGTTGTGAATGATGCATCTAAGCTACACTTGCATGCATCATTCACAACTAAGTTTAGTAAATGTGCGCTGCATGGAATAAAAAACGCCCGAGGGTTTATATCCAAAATTTTTCTTTGTACCCCTTTCTCCTTACCCTTCATGTTGCTTCCGTTATCGTATCCTTGTCCACGGAGATTTTCAATTGGTAAATTAAAATTTTCCAATTGTTCAATTAATGTTTTTGCCAAAAAACCACCTGTAGATTTCTCCACAGGTATGAATCCTAAGAAATGTTCTTTAATTTTAACTAAATCCCCATCATGCGATGTTGGTGATTCTAAATCAACAAAACGAATTATTATTGTCATTTGTTCTGTATGGCTATTATCTCTGGGGTGCAGTCTAAAATTATGGAATAATATTTAGCAAATTTTACTCTAGTCAAGATATTATCTTTTATAGCATTTGCTAGTATTTGTATTAATTCGTTTTGAATTTATTTTCCAAGATAATGAGCAGTTTTAATTTCTTGATTTTTAATTTTCCGCACATGTTCATTAATTAATGGGTCAAATAAAGCGAGATACTCAACAAATTTTAAAAAATTACCATTGGCGTTATTGTAAAGCTTTTCATTTGTTCCACAAAATGCCAAGTTTTGCGCAGCCAGTACTCTGACTAAGGCAATTAATCTTTCTAAAACTCGTTGCCAATATTGTTCTTTTTCATTAATTTTTTGTTGGTTAATATGATCAATGATTTTTTCTGAAGATAAACGTATATGAAGTTCTTTCCACATTTGAAAATTTACGAGATGTGAATTACTTTTTTCATGAGAAGAAAGAAGTGCTATAATATTCTTCCAATCGTTTAAACCTGAACCTTCTAAGGCCGGCAAACTACTTTTGCTTTTACCAAATAGTTTACAACATAAACAAAAAACTACATTTTTTGAAACTGAATATATAAGCCAAGAACGAGAGACTTCTTCTCCATTTGGTAATGTCCGCTTGTAATAGATTGATGAAAATTTTCTTTTTTGTTCATCTCGATCTCATGGAAAGTTATATTTTTCAATTTGTTGCGTTTTATTTTTTATAACAAATTGTCATTAAAATGAGTAGGCCAATTTGCAGGGCCACTATAGCAGATGATAATATGCTAATTTGAGTTTCAGTTTCAATTTGTCTTGAAATATTAACAGCAGGAGTTGCTTCAGGTAGATAAATTTGGTTTTCATTGATATTTACAACTTCATTTTGTTGATTTGAAATATTAGCATTATTAACAGTTTTATCGTCAACTATCACTTTAGATTTTTTACTCACACCGCTATCGCTTTCAGTAGCAGAATCAGTACCTGTAGAATGTGTTTCTGCACGAAAATATTTCAAAATAGCTTTTCTTTGACTTTCTTTATTTTTCTTTACTGATAGTCTCTTTTTCTCAGACATGGTTAAAAAACGTTAGAAATGTGTAATTATAAAATATTTACTTATTACTTGCTAGCGTACAATAGTAGAATTGAAGTAATACATTACCTTTTCAATCGATAAGAATATTGTCAGTTATATACTTATTATAAATAAAATATAATAGTCAACACTTAACTCTTTCGCTACCGCCGTTTTAACAAAAATCTTTTCGCTGTGACCGCATGTTTTTTTGAATAAAATTTGGATGAAATAACATAAAATACTAATTAAAATTCGAATAGTATATCTTTTTAAAAGCGTAACAATTTGTTAGCTTTGTTCAATTAATATATAGTTTGATACAAACTATATATTAATTGAAAGATAAACAGATGAACTTTTTAATTAAATAAGTTTTTAACACGCATCGTTGAACAGTAAGAAATGCAAGGTACTTAAACCATCGTTTTTATAAATAGTAACAAAAAAATAAAAATAAAATAAATAAAACATAAAGTCCGAAATAAAACTTATTTAATGTATAAAAAGAACGTTTTTCTTGAAAAAAAACATTTGTAATTACTTAGCTAAATACTTACACGCTTCTACAAGTTAAATTTTACAGTGTTAACGCTGCTTTATTTTACTAATTACGAACTAAATTTAAAGAAATTTTTTTTATCAAGGATTACTTGAGATTTTTTAAGTTTGTCAAGTGATAACTAATTATGGTTACACATTATGGCTCATACTTGTACTTGATTATGTAGAGAACTAATTAAACTTTAAGAAAAAACAAATTATGTGTCTAGATTTATGCGCAAAACAGGATAAATTGTGAAGCATACTCGAAAGCCGCTACCAGCGGCTTGCAGTCATAATAAAAAAAAAAAAAATCAAAAGCCGCTATCAGCGGCTTGCGGAGACATTTATTCAAAGAATCAGAGACAGACAGAAGAAGTATCTAGTAATCGTTAACCAAACGCATGCGAATGAATGAAATAACTGATTGAATATGCGGGCGATCGAATGAACATGAGGAACAGCGAACGGATAATATACAACTTTGTTTGTTGTGTTTATAATTTAAAAAGAAAATATTTACTTTATTTGGAAAACGCAACTCAAGTTGTTAATTATTTCTCATTTTATTAATATAAACACAGACGAAAGACAAGAAGCAGGAGTCACTATTTATTTAACATTACAACATTACATGTTGCCTTTGCCTAAAGCCTGCGAGTGATACGCTAATTTGCCTTGCAGTTTATGCTCAATTACTGGGAATGGAAAATTTCTCATCGTTATATATAATTTTTATATTTATTATAAATATATATATATATATATATATATATATATATATATATATATATATATATATATATATATATATATATATATATATATATATATATATATATATATATATATATATATATATATATATATATATATATATATATATATATACAGGCCCGCCCAGAGCTTTTGTGATGCCCGGGTCCAAAAGTTTAATGGATGCCCTATCTTACTTCAGGTCTTAAAATGACAAATACAAAATAAATTAGTATAGTTAGTTTTTGTTTACTTTCATAGAAAATCTGAAACCACATTTAGTAAATTTTGGTTTTTAAAAACAAACTATGGTAAAATCAAGTCTTAATATCGAACGCATCTTTCTGGCCTTCTTATCGGCAAAAATAACTACTTGATAAGAAACGTTATTGGCTAAATCTGATTTAATTGAAAGGATCATCAAGTAGCACAATCGCTTCTGGTCCATTGTGGAATGAAGATAACCTTTAATGATAGTTAACTTATTGAAAGATCTTTCACCTTCAGATGTTTAAACGGGAAATATTTTGAAAATTGTAAGTGAAACACACCCTAGTGAAAATATTGAATGCAATCCCTTTGCATAAACTTCATTTAGATGTTCGGCAGGCTTTTTGCTGCCTAGAATAATTTTTCTTACAGAAAAAAAATAGCAAAACTTCATCAGAAAATTCGTTTTTACATAAGTCTTCTGGGTGATGTTTTGCGAGATTCTCAGCTTTTAAACCTAGTTCTTTGTCTGTTTGAGATTTCTGTAAAGACCAAAGGAAGGAAAACTTGTTACATTCCAATTGTATTACACTAAATCTTGATTTCATTTGAATAGTCAGATTGCCGAGTGCGACATTGAAGACATTAGCCTTGACTGCGACAATTTTTTGTGTCGAACTCAATCTCTTCCAACTCATTCAATATCAACTTTGTTATATCAGATCCTTTCTTCTTTTCAAGTTTTTCTAGTTTAAGGAACCTTTCTTTGACCTCCCACAGATAATTATCACTGAAATGCAAAAAACAAAAAATGAAAGTAATTTGACTGCTGTGTGACAAATCGTCAGTGCTGTATGTGGTGATAGTGAAATATATTGATTTTTTGATTTCTCAAATACCTTCTAAAACCATACTCGATAAACTCATTCTGAAAATTTCAGGACAAGTAATAAACTTGCTACGCCTTTCTTTTTCTTGGTGCTTAGCTATAATCTCTAAGAAATTTCATTCTTAAACACTTTTTGATTGGATCCTAATTGCAAACAAAAAATTATCAAAATAGTAATCCATATTTATATCCAATTATAAATTATAATTTTGATTTTTAAATTATAAATAAAATAATGCAAAATATAATTTAAAATTCAAAAACAATATTCTTAATCCTAAACGCTAAATTCTATTAAGTTAGAAAAATTGTGACATCAAGAATGCATTATAAAATTACTTTCTATCGCTTTGTTTTATCTCTAAAAGAACTTTTTATTACACAAAGTTTGCTTAAGCTTTAAATATGTTATCGTCTAAATTTTTTGTTATTACAATAATTTTTAAAGGCATATGTAATGCCCCATAGACTGTGATGCCCGGGGCAAACTACTTCAATTGCCCCTCCCTCTTGGCGGCCCTGTATATATATATATATATATATTTGTGATAAAAATGTAAATCATTAAACAATTTGACGATTTTCTTAAATCTAAAAGTCAAAAAATTACTTTCTCGATTTCACGCGTATCTCGCGATTTCACGCGTAACGCGGCTATTTGATAACATTTCGCAATGGCTGAATTCAGAGAAATCGCAGCTCAAAATGTTAGATAAATTAATACTTTTAATACATGGGTTCATATTCTATGAATTTATCTGTAAAAACAAAAGCAACAACAATAAATAAAATCAATCCTAATAAAGGATTTATTCATTTTCTGTATTATTTTTACATGATAGAAAACATGGAAAACATATTTTGATGAGTTCATTCCAAATTCGTTAAAAATATAAATGAAATATATAAAAGTTACAAACTTTAGTATTTTTATTAAAATAAATTAAAAAATACCACCACATTATTCTCATTTATATTTAGCAATAAAAATTGAAAAAAAAGTTTAATAAATTAAATTTATTCAGTTTATGTTAAAGACACTTAACAGCATGCTGTTGTGTATGTTAAAGACATTTAACAGCATGCTATAAATAAAGAATATTGCAAGCAATAGTCTTTATTTATAGTTAGATTCTAACTATAGAGTTAAACTATCAGTAAAGAATATTATTGTATATTTAACTTTGTTGTTCAATTTTTACCACTAAATGTAAGTCAGAACCAAATCTATATTAATTGTATAATTACAGAAATTCAATTATATACCTGTATATATATATATATATATATATATATATATATATATATATATATATATATATATATATATATATATATATATATATATATATATATATATATATATATATATATATATGTTTATATATATATATATATATATATATATATATATATATATATATATATATATATATATATATATATATATATATATATATATATATATATATGTTTATTTAAATATGTGTGTGTGTCTATATATATGTGTATATGTGTGTATTATGCATATTAAAAAAAATGTTGAACATTGCAAAAATATTAACACATAATAGTAGGTTTTTATTTGTGTTCATTTTAAAAAAGAAAATTTGTCAATTTTTCTGTATTATATATATATATATATATATATATATATATATATATATATATATATATATATATATATATATATATATATATATATATATATAAACACACACAAACACATGTATATATAATTGAATTTCTGTAATTATTATTATTTTAGATAAAATGTTAAATCATCAAGCAAATAAGTTATTGAACTTTTTGTAAATTATTGTTAATGCTTATAAATTCTGAAGTTTAGTTTAATTTTAATTTTTTTTAAGGAAGTTGTAATGTAAATAAACGAGTTGTTAAGAATGTAAGGATGAAACAAATGTTTATTTTTACTGAGAATGCCACTGGATATGACCAAAACAAGTACAAAATTAGTTGAAAGGTAATATAAAGTAATTATACAATAATATAAAGTAATTATAATATAACTTAATATTATATTAACTTTAACTTAAAGTTATTAAACAAAATTAAAGACAAATTTTAGTTTTGTCTTATTGACAAATATATATATTTTAATTAACCAAAATATAAATGAGTTATTTTTGCGAAGCTAAAATAAATGTAGTTTTTGTTAGTAAATAACTCTTTTTTTCTTTTCTTTTTCTGACTACTATGAAAAGTCAGAGTTCATATTTTTTAATTGATAAAATTAATTGACACATTTGACAAAAATTTTATTTCCTTGTTCCAAAAAGTACTAAAGTACATTTTTTTAATATTCTGTTGCACACAGAAAATATTGCAAACAGGGATCGAAACCATTTTTAAATTGTCAGATTTTTATTACAAAGTTAAAAGATGTTTACATATTCAGAAATGGTTGTTTAAGTTGTGTTGATTATTTGTATATTCATTTTTTAATTTAAACATTTCTTTTCAGGTCCTCTGATACTAGGTTTCTTGACACCATTATTGAACACTTTAATTTAAAGAAATCTGATAAGGTATTTACACAGTTTAAATAGTTGCAATGAAGTATTTATGTAATGTATTTATAATGTAAATTTTACATTACAATTTACAAACTACTTTACAAAAATTGTTACGAAATATTTGCATGTAGTATTATTGTTTTAAAATGTTGTAATCAAAATGTATGGAGTAAATTCAAAAATATTATTGTTTTTAAAAATGAAGTTTATGCATACATGTACTATTAAAATGAATATTTTAATAGTACATGTATGCATAAACTTCATTCAAAATATATAAAATGACACTTTTAACGTTGTTTAGATCTCAAATCATGCTATGTGCATTTATATAGCTTTATATATACATGTATATTTAATCTGATCATATACATAATCTGATCATAACTGATCATATGTCATATATGTCATTTAACTAAGTTGTAGCTTTATTATGTATGTCCTTTGTAAATGACCAAGCATTTAGCCCCAGATTGATCAAGCTTTTTATTGACCTCAGCCCTGGCTAAAAAGTAGTAGTTACATGGAATAACAACATCCATAGGAATTACTTTGTAATACTTTCAGTTAAATACTTTTTTGCTGCCGTAGATACTACTTAATAAGTTATCTTTAAGAAAACTCATCAAGTAAAAATATAGTTTCAAACTCTACTGTTCCTTTCCAATCCGGAGCAGTAGAATTTAAATTTGTATTTTTGTGAAATCCAAGTTTTTTATTAAAAGTAATCTTTTTACTTATAAGTTAATGCATCATTGCATTAATTCTCATTGATTTTTTCCATTCAAAATAGTGATTCTGACTTGGGTACTATTAAAATATATTTAGATAGTATTAAAATAGTCGTAAGTATTTAAATAATTTTAACTAAAGCTTCATTCGTTGCCAAGGTGGTTATATGGTTTTTTGTAATTAAAGATTCTAAAGACTTCTATGATTAACATGGTAATTAGAAAATTTGAGAAATTTATTTTTGAAATGTATGTTGTATTTTGAAAAACAAAAGATTAAAAAACTAAAAGTTAATACTATTATACATAAAGTAGTTGCTAGTAGAGTCTATATCATTAGAGAAACTATGTAACAATAAAGACACCTATTCAAAAAAGCAGATAAAGGTGGTGATGTCTGTATTCTAGATAAGGTACAGTATGAGAATAAAATTAACTATCTTTTAAAAGATGTCATTACTTGTAAACACACACAAAAATGATGTAAATGCTCTTATAGACTATATGATTGTAAATATTCTAAACAATTGCAAATTTTTTATGTGCTGATATACCTTGACGCTGCCCATATATATATATATATATATATATATATATATATATATATATATATATATATATATATATATATATATATATATATATATATATATATATATATATATATATATATATATATATATATATATATATATATATATGACGCTGCCCATATATATATATATATATATATATATATATATATATATATATATATATATATATATATATATATATATATATATATATATATATATATATATATGACGCTGCCCATATATATATATATATATATATATATATATATATATATATATATAAATATATATATATATATATATATATATATGTATATATATATATATATATATATATATATATATATATACTATATAATCTTTTTTAATTTTAATTTGATATATATATATATATATATATATATATATATACATATATAAATATATATTTAATATATAAATATAGTATAAATTTCTTTTATATATATATATATATATATATATATATATATATATATATATATATATATATATATATATATATATATATATATATATATATATATATATATATATGTACAGGTATATATATTTATTACTTAAAGGTTGAGCTTGTCAAAGGTTCGATTTCTGTAGTTTTAAAAGAACAATATGAAAATGAATCAAAGTTGCTGAAGCAGTTTTGGTATGTTTTTTATTAGAAAAATTTTTTAAGTTACTAAATAAATTTTTTATTTTGAATTGCTTTAAATCAATTATATTGACTTAAATTTTTATTTTAATTCATCAATATTTGTTAAAACATATTAGCAATAATTTTTTCTATATAGAATAAATATCCTATCTTGTTTTTTAAATTTGAATAAACAACTCCAAAAATGAATGAAATTTTTCATCTTTTACGCTAGAAGCTGTTACCTTTAACAATTCTTCCATTACTATTTGTCCATTACTATTTTACAATCTAAAGATTTTATAGACTTCCACCATTCTATGGGTGAACTTAATTTGAATATTATTGGTAACAAATTCTAAAACTTTTTATTTGTGAAATTCCTTGCAGCTTTATTTTTTTTAAAGAAACTAAGTTTAAAATACTTAGGTGTGTTTGCAATCAAATAAGTATTACTAACAGTCTGACATTACTGACAGTCTGACATAACTGACAGTCTGACATAACTGACAGTCTGACATAACTGACAGTCTGACATTACTGACAGTCTGACATTACTGACAGTCTGAATAAGTATTACTGACAGTAATATAGATTTAGTTTCTAATTGTTTTTCCTTAAATAGAAATGACTGTTTATAAACTCTTTAAAAGATTTAACATTGTCACTTATTTTTATTTTGAGCTTTTTGCAATTAGAGTTACTGCATTTAACTATTTTCAAAAAATCTTCTGCATTTTAATCTTTATTCATGTTCTATTCTACAAATTGTGGGATCTAAATTACTACTTTGTTAAAAAGTGAATCACAGCATGTTTCAGTAGAAAAGTGTCTTTTTTTTTTTTCTTTCCCTTCTTTATTCAATTTTGTTTTTTTTGCTTTACTTGTTCAATTTTGCTTCTTTGTTTCCTTTGTTCAATTTTGTATCTTTGCTTTCTTTGTAACTCCAGCTTAATGATTGTTTTATATATATTTTATCATTTGTGTAAAATCTTTTCTTGCATACATCTTTAATGTTTACTTGCTAAGAGACTTAGCTCATGAGTAGCACATCCATAATTTTCTCATTGCACATGTCTATGTGTTACAAGTTCTATTTCTTCTCTTGCTTGCTATTGCTTCTACTGCTTCTTGTTAGTTGTATAATATTTAATTGGCCAGAAGTATTGTTTCTAATAAAATGTTTGTTTTTTTTTTGTCTGCTATTACTGAGGCATTAACTCATTATGCACATTATGCCAACTATCTGAAGTTCATTATGCACATTACTCTATGTAAAATTCATTGCTGGAGTTTTCGCATTCAAAAAACCGAAGTTTTTGATTTCTTTTATAAAAGTCTTGTCATTATTTGATTACTTTTATGAAAGTCTTATCATTTTTTGATTTCTTTTACGAAAGTCTTATCATTATTTATTATCTTATAATCATCATTTCTCCTCCAAATTAAGTTTGATTATGTAAAATGTTTCCATGATAACGCATATTAATAATTTTTTTAACTTTATGCACACAATTATTCTTGAACTAGAGTCTACCATTTTGAATATTCAATAAATCTGTCTTAGTGGCTTTTTTGTGTAAAATTTTTTTTTTTGTTTTCAAAAATTTACTATCAGTAAAGTTTTTTAGAATCTATACTGACAAATTTTTTTTAAATTGTTGATTTTTTTCAAGGTTGAAATTTAAATCCGAGCAGTGTTTTAGTTCAAAAGATTCAGAAAGATTTTTACAGGTAAACTTGTTTTTAAAATTAAACAATTTTAATATCAATTAAGTATATTTTTTTATAATAGTTAATTTTTTTTTCACATATAAAAAAATTCTTTTTCTTTGTGTAAAGTTGTGTTTCCACAATTATACAATAATATGATTGCACTAAATCTTTTACATTTAAAAATAGCTGTTTAAACTGTTTATTGGATTTTAAGTTTTTTTTTCCAAATATTGCACATCCATAAGTTTTTTTTTTGGTAAAATAGTAATAATAATAATAATAATAAAAAAAAATGGTAAAATAGTAATATTAATAATGATAAAAAAAAATAGTAATAAAAAAAATGCATAATTCAAAATAATATTAAATTTTTGTATTGTTGTATTTTCCACAATAAAACAATGCATTAAATCCTTTAAATTTAAAAAAAGTTTTTTCACTGAATCTTCTTGATTATTAAATTTTTCACATTTAAAATTAAGTTTTTTTTCACTGAATCCTTAATTATGAACACTGTCTCTTTGTTTATGGACAAGTATGATTTGTTTGAAATATTTTTCTAGTTTTTTTGCTTTTAAACTGCTTAAGCTTTACACTCTTTACATCAACTTTTTTTTACCTTAAGGTTTTAGAAATCTCTATTTTTAGTCACAGAATATGTAATTTAAAACTTTTCTCACATTGGTATTATCTCACTTATCTCACTTATGTACTTATCTCACTTATCTCACATAGGTATTATCTCACTTATTTCACTTATGTTCTTATCTCACTTATCTGACATACTTTTAGAATGTAAGAAGATTTTAAAGATTAAAGAGATAAATGAAAATGTTTGAGTAGCAATTTCTTGGAAATTCTTTAGAGCTTATAAATTACTCTGTTACCGTAAGTAGAAGTTACCAAGGTTACCTTATCTTTTCTCTAGGCTCTCTGGTTAAAAAAAAAAAATTTGTAACACTTAGGTGAAACTAACTTTTGTAATTTTTTTACTGTTTTTAGCTTTTTCTTTTAGAAAAACAATTTTTTCCTCTTCTATCAAGAATTTATTTTCCTCGTTTTTTTAAAATGTTTTTAGGAAATTTTACTAAAATAAGCTGAAGTTAAGTTGAAGTAAATAATTCAAAAATGTTTTATTTTATAAAAGTATTTTATAAATAATTTACCTAAAAGTTAGTTAATAACTAATAAAAATAAAAAAAATAAAAATAAAAGTGTAATTAAAATATAACAAATAAAAAAGTAACAACATTGATTAGAAGGTTATTTATAAAAATAATTCTTTTAGTTGTGCAAACAAATGAACTATTTTAATCTATTAAGTGTTAAATTCTGTTGTTTCTCTTCAATCAACTCTTCTTAGCAATTTATATGAGAATTTCCCATGCAAAACCAATGTCTAAGGAAATCGTACTATTGTTATTGGTAATATTCGTCCTATGAGCAAATGGATGATAGTTTAAAGAATATTTTTGTGTAGTATTTTTTATATATCTTAATGATATAAATAAATCTTAAACCTGCAACATTAAAAATTACTTTATTTTTTATTCTAAAATAAATTCAAGAAGGAAAACAAGTTTAGCATGGAAAAATTTCATAATTGAAGCAAACAATCCAAGAATGGTTCGGTGCAAAACAATGCAATGTTTTAATAAATAGTTCAAAGTTTCATTAGAATCAGACGACCCTAAAAAACAAGGGTTTAAGTATACAACTGAATCATTATCCTGACATCAAACTTATACCAGAAAGTTTAGAAAATTCAAATGCCAATGAAGAATCTTAATTGAATTCAAACAAAAGAAAATCAGTTCTATTCTTTAATATACAATCAAAAAAACAAAGAAATAGCATCTTAAAATCTACAAACTGGGATTAAGCTCCTTTAAAAATTGACTCTTTAAAAGATTCTGAAAAAGGTCAAAATTTCCTAAGTCAATGTTTGAAATGATGGTTCTTGACCTCTAAACATAGCCTATTATCAATAATGCTGGGTTTTTGACCTCTAACCACTGACTATTATCATTAATGCTGGGTTTTTGACCTCTAATCATGGCCTTTTATCAATAATGCCGGGTTTTTGACCTCTAACCATGGCCTATTATCAATAATGCTGGGTTTTTGACTTCTAACCATGGTCTATCTTGAAAATGATTTGGCTCCTGCAATTCTATCTGACGACAATTAAAAAAAAAAAAATTATTTTTGCACATAATGTCAAAAATTATTGTGCAATTTAAAAGCTCAATCAGAAACAAATGAATGTTTATATTTCAAAATGGTGCAAGAAGTGTTTAATGATTTTTTGGATTGTCCAATGGCTTCTTAATGCCTTGAGATTTAGGAAATCTATAAAGAAAATGCAAATACCAAAATCAGGTATTTTGACTAAGATGGAATAAAAGTACCTTACACCACACCCAACATTCACAGATGTTGAAGAACTGTTTTCTACAGCTGAAGATATTCGCTCAAACAAAAGAAACAAATTCCTCTAGAAAATTTACCAAAACTTCTTTTTTGTTGAAAAAATCTTCCAGTTTTTAAATTCTGTTATTAGTCATTTTTATTAACTTAAGGTTTTGTTTAAATTTTTGTTTAAATTTAAAGGTCAAGAACCATCATTTCAAACATTGACTTGGGAAATTTTGACCTTTTTCAGAATCTTTTAAAGAGTCAATTTTTAAAGAAGCTTAAACCCAGTTTGTAGATTTTAAGATGCTATTTCTTTGTTTTTTTGATTGTATATTAAAGAATAGAACTGATTTTCTTTTGTTTGAATTCAATTAAGATTCTTCATTAGCATTTGAACCTAGTTTTTGAACCTTCTCTAGAAGAGAAAGAAAAACATTATTTAACAAAATATGACAACAGTATTCCATACAGGAGCAAATAAGAGATTTGTATTGTAGAGAACGGAATCAGGAGTAAGAAAATGGTGAGCACAATAAAAAGAATCTTAACAGATGCTATCTTTGCAATCGATTGTATATGTGGTTTCCATGAATGATGGTTTTCATAAGAGGATAATAGTGAATGATGATCCAAGAAGATGCTTAGTGAAGGACTCATTGAGAGAGTTGTCATTAATAAAGTCAAAGAAGAACAATAAAGAACAATGAGTAAGGTGATAGAGTGAAGAAGTGCTAAACAGAAGCGCCTAAAGAATGGTGAAAGAGGTAAGATTCAATGGATTGCTTCGCAGACCACGAATATTAGTAAAAAAAATATTAAAACAGTTAGGTGGTGGGGATGGTTTTTTATGTTTAATATTTTGGGTTACTTTTGACATGTTTTAAGTTTAAAGAGAACTTGACTCATTCATAGATAGAGCACGGCCTACTAAGCATTAAACTATGCAATTTTCTTAGTCCTGTTAATTAACTCTAAGTTGTAACATATGGCTTCTTATGTAGCCTTGACAATGCACAACAAAAGCACTAACAGGGAAACCATCTATGTGTAACATGGCATTGTTAATACTCTGGTATTTTACAACTGTTGATGCAATCAGGTTTTCTGAGAGCTACCACAGAGTTTGATAAACCTTACTACCAGCTGGCCTCAGAACCATTTAACTAAGTTTTAGAGCTGTATACTCATTAGGAGATATCCGGAACAGTTGGATAGCCACTATCACAAAGCAAAATCTATGAGTAGAGTCAAGAGGATCTTTTTACCTATATTAAACACAAATATTTATATTAACCTGCAGATTTTAGTCTACACATACCTTGCAGGTTTATACATACATGCATTCCTAAAACGATTTTTTTGTATAATAACCATGCTGCCCTATAAATTTTACTTATTAAAAAATAAAAGTTATAATGTACAAAATTAATCGTCTAAAAAACTATAAAAACATTTTCCTAATAATTTTGATAACTAATAATAACTAACAACTTAGAATAAAAAAAAACTTAAATGATATAATATAGAGTAAAATGGGGTAAATTTATATTATACATATAATATATTATATGTTTTTAACATATCTTGCTTACAAGAAATTTACACCAGTTAAAAACATTATTAATGAATGTATACCTTTCTGTGAAATATGTTTTGCGTATATTAATGGTTTTTATATATAGTATTACTTACTTCAGAGAAAATGTTTAAACGTGGACCATTAAATTGTTATATGCAAAAAAGTATTTTTATTTTTGTTATATAGACTACAAAAATTACATATAAAAGAAAATAATACAAGACCATAAAATATATATATATATATATATATATATATATATATATATATATATATATATATATATATATATATATATATATATATATATACATACAGTATTTAAAATTATTACAATAAATATAAATATAATAATGTTATAAAAGATATATATTTTTTTGTAATTCACCTCCCCAAGGCCGAGAAGGTCATTACAGATGAGGAGGCTACTTGTGATTATAACTCTCAACTCTATAACTCCAAAACAAGAGCCTTGACAAACAAGGCTGTTGCACGGAGAAACAAGTTGTATATATACAAAATAAATAGTATTAAACTATAAAAAGTTCTAATTTTATCAAATTTAAACCAAAAAATAAATTATTGTTTATTAATATTAACTCAAATCATCCACCCCAAGTTCTAAAATAAATCTCGATTTCAATTAATAACAGGCTAAACCAAAACTCCTCTAATGAAAATGTATTCAAAATGTTCCCACTAACATAGGAAAAGTGTTTATTTCAAATTGGTTGATAAGCATTTCCCCCACTTTAATAAAAACATTAAATTTTTAATTGAATTACAATTAAAGTTAGCTACAGCTGACACAAAATATGGAAAGAATTATAAAAGGCCACAATAATGCTTTGTTAAGCAAAAAAGAAATTCTAAATGAAAATATGACAAAATTTTGTAATTGTAAACAAAAAAAACAACTGTCCCATGAGTGGAAATTGTATATCATAAAATGTGGTTTATAAATATGTGTTGCTTCCTCTAAGAATGTACCTGGTAATATATTGGCTTAACAGAGGATGAAAGGAAAAAATGTTTTGCTAATCATGAGCAATCCTTTCAAAATAAAAGGTATTCAAAAGACACTATGTTGTCAAAATACATATGGGAATTAAAAGATAAAAACATTGATGATTTTATACTGAAAACAGCACCTGCATATGACAATATTTCCAAAAAATGCATACTATGCCTACAAGAAAAATTTGAAATAATTACACATGCGAACCAAGAATGTTTATTAAATAAAAAATCGGAATTGATTTCTAAATGCAGGCACGAAAACAAGTTTCTCCTAAAGAACTATAAAAATAAGTGAGCCCAAATAATAGTTTTAAATCCCCTCTTTTATAATGTAATCAATTTTAAAGAATTCTTATTATAATAGCATATTCTACAAATGTGTGAAATTTACAGTAGTTATGTAGTTACAGTAGTTACGTAGTTACAGTAGTTAAGACTCTTACGATTTCCTATAATTTAATTTTTTTTAAATTAAAAAAAAAAAATTATTTTTTTGTTTTCTAGCCTTAATATATAATATTTATATTTATATAGAAATTAAGGCTATAAAACATATAAAGAATATTTTTAAGATTTAAGTTTACATTTGTCATAGTTTAAAAAATTTTAAATTAGTTTTAATATATATATAATAAATAACAATAGATTAATTTTGTATTTAGATATTTCGATGTTTACTTAAATCATGTTTTTCTAAAAGGTAATATTTTTTCATTAATAATACTAATTATTTTAATTTTAAAAAAAGTTAAAAGTTTCAGTTTTATAATATAAAAATATTTATGTATTAAAATTATTTATGTACTAAAAATAAAAAGTTTAATAAACAGTATAAAATGCCGCCCACAAGTAAAAATTTGACAAAGCTAAGTATGAACAATAACTAAAATAACAATAAACTAAAAATTTCCTTCAAAAATTGTTTTTTATTTTAGTTTATTTAAAACTTGTACTTAATAAAGATATTCTTAGATTTGTACTTAATAAAATGATATTTTTATTATAATGAAGATCATAAAAGACTTAAAATACTCAAATTAATTAAGAAACATTAAAAAATTTTGATGTTTCTTAATTAATTTATTTCGCATAAATTTTTTTCTTTCTTACATTATATAAAAAAGACAATCAATAATTAGTGTTTGCATTAAATGCAAAATTAGAAAACATGGATAGAAAATTATACCAAAATTTTATAAAAATCATATTCAATATGGATATTCACTGTTAGATATTATTTGAACTAGGGAGTCCCACACAGAACATTACATGGTATACTTCAAAAATACAAAGAATTTAATACAGCAAATTGCTAGTCAGGAAATGGTTACAAAACTGATAAAGTGTCTGTTGCACAGATAGCAGTCATTGTAAAAACTGACATTGATAAAAATAGAGTCAAAGAAATAAGTTGCTCTATCAACAATGTCAAGGTCTTTTAAGAAATATAAAGTTACTTGATAAAAATATGAAGAAGGCCAGTTAACTACTCAAAATCAAATATCAAGAGTAAAACGGAACTCAGTTGGCAATGTGATTGATGATGAATATTTCAACCTGAAATTAGATTTAATCCCAGGAAAAAATCATTTTTTTAAACAATGACAAAGCCAATATGAGGTTAGATTTCAGTGTAGTAAAAAGTATCTAATAAAGCTGATAGCAAGTTTGATTGTCAGTGAAAATGGTGTTATGTAGCCATTTTCAATGTGAATTTTTTGCAAAATTATTAAAAAGAACTTTTTATCAATTGTTATCATTATGATAATAACAATATTATTTGGCATCTGCTTACACATGGTATGAAACATAAAGCTGGCTTACACCAGCCTCGCTGATTCAAAATTCTGTTTGTGACTAAAATTGACAATCCATCAAAATTGCAATTTTGATTTGAATCGATCAAACAGTCACTAATTCTGATAACAATTGAAAAATTGAATAAAAACGATTTTTGCTAACTTTTGTTAAATTTATAAAAAGTTTGAAAATTTGGATACTACTACATTTTGGATAATATGGATTGGGATGATGAATGATGATATGGATTGGGATTGGAAAATTTGGACACTACTACGCTACTTGGCAAAGTTTTGTGTTTTTAAATGTTTCTATGTTTTTTTTATCAATGCATGTTTTAGATGATTGTTAAAATTGAAGTCAACCTGTTTTTTATAGAAATTTATGCTAATTTTTATCCAACACTGGTTATTCTTTTTATATTTTATGTAAAATAATTTGCTTTTTTAAAAAATAAATTTAATTGTATTATTTTAGTGTTTGCAAAGTTCCTTTAGAAAATATTTATCGCACTTTTCAATGTTTTAAATTATTATTGAGAGACAGTTGTTTTCAGGTACTTATGTTTATAGTTTTTTGATATTTCTTTTATTATTATTTTTTTATTTCATTTTTTTATTAATTCATTTTATTTCAGAATGAGTTTGTAGCAAGTAATGGATTGCTTCAGTTAAATGAGGTATGATGCACACAGTACTAAATATAGATTAAAAAAGATGATTAAAAAAGTTAAGACAATGTATATAGTTAGCTGATTATAATATTTACATATAAAAGTTATATATAAAAACAATAATAAATAAAAATATTTAAAAACATTTATTGTGTATTGTCATGTGTGAGTGTTTTTGCGTGTGTGCATGTGTGTATATATACAAATTTAAGTTAATTTCAGTTTACTTTTTATGTTTTAGTATTTAAAGATATACAGTGAAAAACATATACAATTTAGAAGTGATGGTTCCTCAACTAGAATTCTTAAAGAAATTATTAGTAGGTTTTTTTTTTACCAAGATTTAATATTATAAAATTTGTATATAAAAGTGCATAAAAATGCCTAAATGTATATACAGTGTCTCAAAAAATTCTCTGACCAAACATTTTTAAAAATATTTTTCTTAAAAAAAGTATTTTTGTAAATTTCAACTTTTTTGATAAACTCAAGATTAATAAAAGAACATGTTTTTAAATTTTATTTATTTTTAAATAGTTAAATATGTTTTTAAATAGATTTTATTTATTTTAGTGTAAAATATGAATCACAAAGTTTTCAGTCTTAAAATAAAGGAACTTAGGTTGTTTTTTTATTGTCAAAAAAATATTTGACCAAACATATTTTTTGTTCCATAATAAATTATTAAATAACAAAACAATTATTTTAATACTTTGTTGGGCTTCCCTTTAGTTGAATTACAGCTTCTAGACGTCTAGGTATTGGTTCGACTAAAGATTTTGTTTCTTCTAGTTGAATCTTTTCCCAGGCTTCTTTAATTGCCTTTTTGAGATTTTTCTTTGGAAAGAATCTTTTTTGGAAAATGACCGATCTCCAATTTTTCGGCCTAAAACTTCCCACAAATATTCAATGGGATTAAGGTCCAGTGATTGTGCGGGCCATTCCTAGACCTCAACATTATTTTCTGCAAAGCACTCCTTGGTTTTAGTGGCACTATGCTTGGGATCATTATCTTGCTGAAATGTAAAATCAGGTCCTAGCCAAAGTTTTTGAGTAGATGACTTCAAATTTTGCTTTAAAATGTTTTTGTATTGCACTTGATCCATTATGGTATCAATAAATTGGAGTTTTCCTACACCCTTTCAGCCATTGAACCCCATATCATCACGTTACCGCCACCATACTTGACAGTTCCTCTCACGCAGCTTAATTTGTAGGCTTCTCTGGCTTTACTCCAAACTTTTTGGGCTCCATCAGATGAATTAAGTTGAATTTTGATTCGTTGCTCCGCAGGATCTTTTACCTGAAACTTTAATGGCATGTTTTTGAACTACTTAGCAAACTCCAAACTTCTTTTCTTATGTGTTTCTTACTCAAATATGGTTATTACGCACAAGTCATCCTTGAAATCCCTGGTCTCGGATACGATTTCTGATTGTCTGATGAAATAATTTGATTCCATAATTCTCTTCAGCTTGTTCAGCCAGTTTTCGAGCAGAATGCGATTTTTCTTGACTTGTATAATTGAGTTTCTATCAAAACTCTTATCAAAAGTCTTTTTTTTGCGACCCTATCCTTCTTTTGTGGCTGTTTTTCCGATCAAATTATACTTCTTCATTATCTCAGATACTATATTATGAAGATTTCCAGTCTCATGCTGCACTTAGAATAGGTTTTACCCTGATTGACTAGATCGACAGCTAAGTTTCTCTGAGAAACAGATTAGTGATGTTTACCTCCAACCATTTTACTTAAAAAAACATGAAACCTTTTTTTTATACAAAACTTTTTTTTTACTACAAAAAAACAGTTATTTGTTATGCAATTTCATTAATTGTATAAAAATTTGTTAAAATATTTTAACAAATTTTACATAAAGTTAATAAAACTTACCTAAATATCGCTTAGTCTGATAATTTTCTTACAAGCCTATTCAATACTTAGATTCTTTTAGGACAAATAATAAACCAACTGAAGCATGAATCAAAAAATATAATTGATAAATAACATACTATTCCCAATAGAATTAAAATGACAGACAAAGTAAGTATCACTTCATTGTTTTTAGTATAATTTAGAGCATAAACATTTTTTTTTGTAAAAAACTTGTTTGGTCGGATAATTTTTTGAGACACTGTAAAAGTAATGTTTAAATTGAATCATTAAGGGTATTGTTTCTGAATTGAGTTCAAATCTAAAAAATATCAACTGAATCAGTGGAAAAACACTCAAAGTGTTAATAATTTCAAAATTAATTTCTCATAATTAATTTGTTTGAAGATAGTAAGATAAACACCTTTTCTTATTTCCTCAATACTTGTTTTGGTGGTACTATCAGAGCATGCTGCAGAGATTTGTTAACTTGTAGGAGTATATCTTCTTTTAATAATTTCACATTTTTATGGCAAATTTGGCTTTGGTTTATACTGTGAGGATAGATGATTTTTAAAAACATTAGCAATCTCTAGATGGAGAAAATTTAAAGTATATTGGTATTCATTTAAGTGTAACAATCTGAGAATATCTATACAGTGCTGCCTAAAAATTACCTTAATATCAACTTGGTGCAACTCTAAATTTGCAACCATTCAGTTAGCAATCATACTGAAATAGTACAAAACTTATATAGCGTATTTGTTCTTAAAAACTATATATATGCACTAAATAACCTCTAGTTTAATTCTAAAACAAATGCCTCACTCTAATGAACTGAGGTTATCTGGAAATTTATAATTTGGTTGATATATATTAATTTGGGTTGGGTAACTTTAATTTTTTTTTTTTTTTTTTTTTTTTGTCGAAAAACTGTATGGATTTAAGTTGACAAATAAGTTGGTAAATGTATGTCTATATGTGCTAAAGTATTAATCTGTATATATATATATATATATATATATATATATATATATATATATATATTTATATATATATATATATATATATCAACCCTCGGAATTAGGAAAAATGAGGTCGGCAATAATTTGCCGACATCAATCTTTTAGAGGTCAGCATCAGGTCGGAAAAAAAAAATTCGTACATAGGTCTTACCATAAAACATAGAAATGAGGTCAGCAATTTTTTGCGGACTTCAAACACTTTATGTCGGCAGTTAGGTCAGCATTGCTGAATACCGACCCTCATTCCGAGGGTTGATCTATATATATATATTTATTTTTATTTATTATTATATATATATATATATATATATATATATATATATATATATATATATATATATATATATATATATATATATGTATATACATGTAGTGGCACTCCTTTGCAACAACAGGCTTTAAGATAGTCTATGTATGTACTGAAGCCCTGGGCAGAAGGCTATTTTAGTATGAGGTCACACTGCTTATCTAAACACTCATTTATAGTTATATATAATTTTATTAAAAATTCTAAAATATTTAAAACTTACTTAGTAAATAATTTTTTAATTTAAAATTTAGTTTATAATACAATTTATAATTTATAAAATGTTTTAAATTTAGGTATCTGCCAAAAGTTTGCATCAGAGCAAAGCAGTAAAATGATTTCTTATGGAATGCATCAAGTAAAAATTATTTTGAATAAAATTTTTTGATATTTTACAAGATATTTGATACTTTGTTGAAAGGGTAACATTCAATCTATTACATATGGTTATAAGTAATAATGGTGGTAGTAGAAATATTGATGGTTAGATGTGTGTTGAGGGGGAAGCGGGTTTTATTTTTATAGTTTTTTGATGTCTTGCAATTTATGCAAAAATATTGTTTAACAAGTGTTAAACTTATAAATGTTTAACTTTTTTTCATTTTATAGAAAAAAAAGGATTATTTAAATACGCAAAAGGTCACATAAATACTAGGGTTGATCTAATTAGGTAGAAGGTCACATAAATACTGGGGTTGATCTAATTAGATAGAAGGTCACACGAATAACATAAATTATGTAGAAGGTCACATAAATAACATTAAGGTTATGTAAATTATGTTAAAGCTCACATAAAAAACCTTTTTTTATTTGAAACACTCTCTTAACCCTAACTCTGAAATACAAACTTTGTTAAACAAGAAACCTCTGTGAAGACTGCACAATAAATCACTTAAATAAACCACTGCACAATAAATCTGGTTGCAGGCAGTATTTTCAGAGGCATAGGGTAGAATTTAAACCATAAACCTTTTAATTGTGACTTAACTATTACCACTAGTCTACTACCTATGTGAGGTTCATTTTAAAGGTTGGTAATTTATTTTTGACATTAATGTGTTGCATACAACAATTAGTTGTATCAAACATCAGTTCCCAGGCACTTATTTAGAGATTAAATAAGGGATTGTCCATAAATTACGCAGCGCAAAATTTCACTAGTAAGCAAAACAAAAAAGATCAAAGATTTCTTCTTGCACATACAAAAAAATAGCCCATTAAGGTTAATGAAATTGCCACGTAAAAGAGCTCAAGATCTCCTACTTCTGTTTTTTAAATATATTTTGTGTTGTGTAATTTATAGACGATCCCTAAGCTAAAAAGAAGTATAAAAAACTTTTTTCACTTATCCTCCAATTTCTTGCTCTTTTTTTTTTTCTGTTCAATTAAAACTTATAATTGTTTTATTAGATACAACAAACTTTATGAAAATTATAAACTTTATGAAAATTTGGTAAAAAAGATTATTAATAGCTTTTTAGCAAATAATTTAATTATATTAAACAAAGGTTTTTTTTTAAAGTTCTACTTATATCCAAATACCTAATTCTTCAAATTAAGAAAGAGTCAAAAAAATATTTTAAAATTTGCCTATTTTTTCACCTTCTTGTTTTTATTTTTTTCACTTTTCGTCCCTGTATTATTTTCTCAGAAATTCTGATTTTAGCAATATAATGTAATATACATTATTAATTTTTTTTTTTATGATTACGTTTTTTTATGCAATTTTATTAGAATTTATAATTTTATAATTGCATATTTTAATGCAATTTTAATGCAATTTATAATTTTGTATAATTTAATTAAATATTTTTATAAAACAAGAGAATTTTTGAATGAAAACAGAAGATTTTAATTTTTATTCAATAAGTTAGTGATTATAAAGAAAAGTTACAAATATGATTTCTAAAACTTTTTTTAATTATTTTGAAACCTTTTAATTCAAGCTCTGCAGTGGTAGAAGAAACAAGATGTTGGTATGGGAATATTTATAAACTCATAGAATGTTTAAAAAATAAATCTTAATTATTAATATAATAAAATTAACCCTTATTTGCTTTTTTTTTATACAATAAATTTTTTATTACATAATATTCATAATATGTAATGTTTATGGTTTTTAATTTAATGGTGTACTATAATAGATAGGTTCAACAGTTTCATTACATTCTTTGTCGATTTGTAAACATTTATTTTGGGGTGTTGATAAAGAAAAAGATGGTATTCCATATGCATAACTATATTCATTAGATTCTGTCATGTTTTCATTTAAAGTAAAATCGTCTTCCAAAACTTGATAATCAGGTTCTAATGTCTTGTACTCAACTGTTTCAACACTTGTGGCTGATTCATAATGTTTGGCTTCATTATTGACCTAAAGAAAAATTGAAACTGAGTTTAAATTTTTCTTTGCCTCTAGTAAAATAAGTAATAAAATAAATTTAATAAAATAAAATTTTTAAAATAATTATCAACTAAATAAGTGTTTTATTAAAATTAAATTAAATTTTTTTTTCCATCTTAGATGTGAGAATTTATGGGAGATTGTTAGTTTAAATTAAAAACAGTATAGGGTAACAGGGTAGACCTTGAGGAACCCCTGATGTTACAGTATATAAAGAAGAGTGCTGTCCATCCAATATAACTTTTATGCTAGGATTGGTAAGGAAGGTTTCAATAATCTTAAAGATGTTACCAGATACAACTTAAGAAAAAAGCTTATGGAGAAGACCACCATGCTAAACTTTATTAAAAGCTTTTGAAATGTCAAGAACAATAGCCTTAGCCTCTCTGCATCTATCTAATACACAATAAAACCTCTGTTATTATGGTTAACGAATCAGCAGTAGAATGAGAAGATCGAAATCCATATTGATGATCAGAAAGTTATTAGATTCAAGATGAGAGATTAAGTGTTTGTTAATTAAAGACTCAAAAACCTTGCTTATGATAGAAAAAAGACTAATGGGACGTTAATTAGACGAGTCAGATGGCTCTTCAAAATTTTTGAAAATAAGGTTAACAGATGCTGCTTTCCAGCAGGCTAAAAAAAAAGACTCTAATAAGCACTTGTTAGATAGTTTTGAAAGTATAGACGACAGCCTTATAGGTGAGATGACAAAATCTGAACCATACAAGAGAGGTGGAATAATAGGTTTACCCTTGTTATAGATACTGTTAAAGGTTCTTCAGAAGTCATGAGAGCCTAATTTTTGAGATAAAATATGAGATTTTGTGAACTGAGAATAGCAGGCTTTAGCGTTGAACAAAACCTTTTTACAATAGTTTTTAACAGTAGTAAACAGATGTCTGTTTTTTGGAGAGTTGTTTTGCTGATAGACTTGAAAGTAATGGTTTCAATTGGAAATTGTAGCAGCACAATAAGAGGAAAACCATAAAGAAGAGCAAGGCTTGACTTGAAATCGTCCAGAGGGAACAAAGGATTCCATATTCCAATGTGTTAGTAATAAAAATAACAAATATGTTCTTTATGAAACAAAAGACTTTTTAAAGAAATGATAAATTTTTTCTTAATCTAATAAAACTTTATGTTTTTAATGAAATTGTGAAGGGTTTTAAAATAAATAATTTGAAAAATATTTTTTGGGTTTGCTTAACCCATCATGATACAGAAGTAATTTTTGGCAGCCTTTTGGGACTCAAATTCAATACGTTTTATTAGTAATACGTTTCAAATACTCTGATTACGGAATTTAATTTTTTTTTAATTGAACCTTACTTCCTTATCATAAATGGTGTTGATAAATTTTTGTTTACAAATTAATGATTTGCAAAATGTTTTGGAAACAAATTGAGGTGCGTAAAAAAGTTGTGAAATTTTTTGCAAAAATCCATCGACTTGACCTATCGCTTGATTGCTAAATGCACAAATGTCCCAAAATCTACAGTTATAGATATTATAAACAAGTTCAAGACTACTCAAAGCTTCGAAACAAAACTTGGAAGTGGAAGAAAAAAAAGTTTCCATAAATCCAAAAAGTTAAAGGTGATTTTACGTTCAATAGCAAGAAATCTAAACCAGTCACAGCGAGATCTAGCAAAAAAATCCAAGACTTCTCGTTCTAATATCAAAAAAGTACTAAAAAATGCTGGAATTAAAGCATTTCATAAAAAAAATACTAATAGAAGCTTAAATTGTGAAATTAAAGGAATTCGATGCGCAAAGAAGTTGGTTAAAATAATGGTGGATAAAAATATGTGCATAATTGAAGACAACGAAACATATTGCAAGGCAGATTTTTCACAACTTCCTGGTCAACAGTTTTACTATGAAAACAAAGATAAACCTGTCGATGATCAATTTAAATATATTCGACAAGAAAAATTTGCATCCAAGTTTCTTGTGTGGCAAGCAATTTGTAGCTGTGGTATGCAGTCCTCTTGTTTTGTCACTAAAAAGACCTTGACTGCCAATCTCTACATCAAAGAATGCCTCCAAAAAAAACTTTTGCCTTTTATAAAAAAACACAAATACCGATGTCACTTTTGGCCCAATCTTGCTGCCTCTCATTATTCTAAAAAAGTTCTACAGTGGTGCAAAGATAATAATGTGAAAATTGTTCCTAAAGATGCGAATCCTCCAAATTGTCCTGAAGAGCGCAAGATTGAAGATTTTTGGGCAATAGTTAAAGGAGTTCTTCGTAAGACAGGTGGAGTAACAAATAATAAAAAGGACTTCCAAAAAAAGTGGATTTATGCCACCAATATTGTGAAAAAAGAAAAATTCTGTGAAATGATGGCTTTTGACTGGATTTTTCTGTCCACCCGATAACAACCAGAGAAACTTGTTTTATTATAATTATTATTTTTTTTTTTCAAAATATTAATAAAAAAAATTATTGACAGGTTTTATCTTTAATTATGTAAAGTAATTATGTAATTATGTGTTAAGGGTAGTTAAAGTTTATAAAGATTACCTTCGCTTCTTCATTTAATAACTTTTTTTGTTGCAAGTTTTTTCTAAAAATGAGTTTAATAAATTTAACACCATAAAAAGTTTTTTGAGAAAAAATTAAAACTCTGTTTATGTTACCTGACTAGAAAAATTACACTCGTAACAATAGAAATTGATATGAATACAAGACTGCTTGTTATTATTATTTTTCTTGTGTTGTATTTTTGATTTTCTATTTTTGAAAAACAAACTTCAATTGTTGAGTTTAGTGAAAAATTGCCCAATGGATCTAAGATAGGAAATAACAACAATAATAATTTTGCATATAAACATTTCTATTAGGGAAATAAAAAAATCAGAAAGAAAAATTTATCTGTTTTGGATTTTGTAAAAAGAGTTTCAACTTAATGTTATGAAATTTATATTCTAATAAACCTAATTACAATAAAATAAACAAATAAAAAATTATAGATGAGTGAGTTATGTGATAGTAAAGTTAATAAAAAATTATTTTCTAAAATTTTTGAATTTAAAGCCTATAACCTTTTTGGGGCCTGGTTCTACTTTTAGGTATGTTAAACCTAGATATGTTGCATAAGAACATTGGTAAAAATCATTGATAAATGTTATTTACTTTTACGTATTCTATGTTCTATTTTGACTTAGAGTCTGAATAGGTTTTTCTTTAAATTAAAAGACAACAAATCTACAAGCCCTATTAAGGTAGGAGTTATATATAGGAAAAAATAAACAATAATGCTTAATAGTGTTAAAAAGCAAAGAAACAGTTGGTGGAAGATGTGAAAAGTTGTTGTATGATAGAGGAAAGCATCAAGATGGAAGAGAGTTTTTAAGGGAAATACAAATACAGTAAAAGAATGCAACATTGTTTAATGACAAATCAAGGGAGAATGAGTTTTGGTTGATAGAACTAGAGATGATAGCTCATTTGAGTTGAAAAGAGAAAGAGATGCAACCTTACAGCAATGGGAGAGTGGCTCAAGCTTTGCAGATAAAACAGTCCCAACTACATTAACATTGAATTTTTGGACCTTTTCTAGAAGAAAAAGAGCATCATTAGAAGAACCAGCCCAAATATGACAATAGTATTCTATACATGGTTGAATAAGAGATTTGTAGAGGTAGAGAATGGAATCAGGTGTAAGATAATGGCAAGCACGATAAAAAGAAGCAACCATACATTTGATATACAATAGGATGTCTCAATTACAAGTCAGTCATAGAATAAGGAGATCAAAATCTGTATTAATAGTCAAAAAGTAAACTATTAGACTTAAGAAAAAATGTTAGAAATTTGTTGATTAAAGTCTCAATGACCATGCTAATAATAGAGAGAAGACTGGTTGGATGATAGCTAGAGGATTAGACAATAGTTAGAGGGGTCAGAGTGTTCTCCAGAGTTTTTGAAAATTGGAACTATATCCATTACCAGCAGGCAGGAAAGCTAATTGAGTCAAGTACTTGAATTAATTAAATAGTTTAAAGAGAGTTCTGGACAACACTTTTGTTGACAAGAACGTTATCTGAATCATAAGCTGTAGGCCAGTTGAAAAATGATTTTACTATCAGAAACTGCAGTGATTTGGATGTCTAACTATGGGTCAACATGTTTAACTGAAATGGCAGGAGAAGTATAAGGATTTTTGTCGAATTAAAAAAAATATTCTTTGCAAATAGTTCGGTCTAAACTTTGGGAGAAGTAAGTCTGGTGAATTTTATAAGAGGTAAGATTTAACTGATGAAATGTTACTTAGACCCTTTATGAATATTTGTAAAAGATATATTGAAACAGATGATATTTTTTTTTGTTTAATATTTTTTCTACTTTAGTCATGTTTTGAGATCTTAACTCATATCATAAATGAGCTAACACTGTTCACCCAGAACACGCCATGCGTATAATAATTTATGTTATTATATTATCTTATGGTTAAGCGAACACCTTAACAAATGCTCATACAGAAGAGAACAATGTCATTACAGAATAAGTGTCTTGTCAGAACAGAGCAGCATACAAGCACAGTGTCTTGTCAGAATAGATAGAACAATGTCTTGTCAGAATTTTAAAAATTAGATTAGAATATATTAGTACAGAACTGAACAAGGACAGTGCTCGTTCACACTTGCTGAACAAGTGGTGATTTATATCTGCAGTAGTTAAGTCTATTTTATTCTATTAAAACATTAAACTGTTTTTATGTTAAATTTAAAATATTTTTGAAATATTAAGTCTTACATGTTCGTATCCCATTAAATTTTGTAACAATGCAATGTATGATGTTATCTGAACATTGGTATATAACTTTGTTTATTAATCCATGCCATAGTTCCTTAGTTGCCATAGTGATCTTAAAAAAAATTCAAATATATTTTGTTAATTATCTAGGTTGAATTAAAATTTAAAAAATATAGTTATAACATAGATACCATTATCTCATTCCACTCTGTTATTATTAATGTAGCAGCAAATATATTACTCCATCTTTCATCCCAAAATCCTCCATCTGCACGATGATTCCACACATATACATTTAAAATTTTTAATGTTTGATTCGTAAGACAAGACGAGTTGAGTTTGTTACTTTGGTCCATCACAATATTGTTGCATCCTGTCAAATTAAGCTTTTACAATTTTTTTTAAATGTTATAGAAAAAAAAAACTAAAAAAATCGCACCAATATTTTCTTAGTTTTTTTTTCCACCTGAAAATAAGGGGGGGGGGGCTAACTCTTTTTATAAACTCAATCTGTTATTGCTATGTGTTCTAGCAGTTATGACTACTATTATTATGTTATTATGTTTACATGGATATTGTTATGTTTACGTGGATATTGATATGTCTACATGGACGTTGTTATATTTACATGCATATTGAAACTTATTAGTCTATGTATGAAAATATTGATATAAAAAGTTACCAGTACCATAGATAACCTTCTTTTATTAAGGGTGGTGACTCTCTGAACAAAAAAATATATTAATGATACGAATATCCTTCAAAATTTTGGTCAAAATTTGGGTCACAAAGGTACAATCTTGGTTTGGAATAATGTAGTTTATGTTTTTATTTCTTGTTACAAGAATAGATTCATTAGAAACGGAAAACTTATTTTAAAGAAGAATTAAACCAGTTTAAAGCAAGTTATATTTTTTAGTTATCAAAATATAGTTCACTGAAAACCATTCAAGAGCATCACTGATTAATCTTGTTGCTGCAGACAACAGCCACACATGCACATCAAATATTATTGTTGCTTATTTTTCTTTTACAGCATACTCATCATCAACTCTTAAAGCATCTTTTTCTAATTTTGTGAAAGTTTCACAAATCTCTGGTAAATATTACTTTAAATCCTCTTTTCATTACTTTTCAACACAATAGTAGCCTAATTTCAATAATTTCAATTCAATATCCTATCATCAGTCCTACTCTAGAACACCCTGTCCAACTATATGAGACACAAAAAACTACTCTAGAACACCCTGTCCAACTACGAGATACAAATGCACATATCATATTTCATTCTTAGACATGCCTAAGGGTCATTCAAATAATGTAACAGTCTGGGGAAGGGGGAATTGGAAAGTATCAACAGTTTTGACATAGGGGAGGGAGGGGTTAACTGCAGTCTGATATGACAAAAAAAAATTTAAGTAAAAATAATCATCACAGTTTAATTAGCTCAATTTGCAGAAATTTTTTATTAAAAATTTATTACTCATGTTTTTGGCTAGGTTTTCTGCTTAACTGGAACTCTATAAAACTAAAAAGTTCAAGAATAAAAATGTCTATAAAAAAGAACTTTAGACCCAAATTCTGATTTATGAGCAAGTTTAGACTCTAAATATAAGTTCATTAATTAATTTATTTAAAACACATAAAGCTTTTTAATTATAATATATGATTATTATAATTATCATTTTTTGTCAACAAATAAACTACTTAACATCACATAACTGGAAGTGGGGGGTGGAGTTTTTAAGATGCTACAAAATATCATGGTGGAAGGTTGGGGTCTAAGAATACAAAAAAACATCTGATTGTTTTCCTTACCACCATGAAATTTAACATTTAAAAAAATGATGAACAAATTTTTTTTAAATAATAAATAGTAAGCTAAAAAATAAAGAAAAAATAAATTTTATCATTAGTAGCACATTTGGCAAATAAAATTACCTAATGCTAATCCTAATAATTTTTCTCCCAAGCATGATGCATTCGAAGAATTTTTAAATAACAAAAATGTTCCGCCTTTATTGATGTCATTGCATTTACATTGGAAGTTTTCATTGATTGCATTAATCCTGGAGCAATTCCCTTCGTCATTTATTTTGTCTTGGTATCCTCGTTCTATGGTTATATTTTGCATAGTGTTTATTTTTGTTTTTATAGAAGTTTTAAATAGTGGATCTGCAGAAGCAAACGTTTGCTTTGTGGTACCAACAAAGTTTGGAGTACTTATTAATTTCACATCTGCTATTGCAGAATAATTTGTCATTAGTATGTTGTTACCATAGTTTTGAAGTAGTGGATCTACAAGAGAAAAAATTTGTCATTAGTAACAGTTTGTTGTTACCATAATGTTGTTAGCACAATAATTTGCATATTTTTAATAAATAAGAATATGTTAGTATAGAATTAGTATATTGCATTATTTGAAAATCTTTTTTATCTTTTAAAATTTTTCTAAATAAAAATATATATACTCATAAATGTAATTCTGTGAAAATAAAATGATGTTTCCTAATGTTTTTAATGTTCGATATATGTTCAATATATGTCTATTTATGTTAAGTTTGATCCGTAATTCAGCTTGATCCATCATTCAGTTTAAAACCTTGTTCAGATTGATCCATCATTTAGTTTGATTCATCAATCTGTTTTATCCATCATAGATTATGACTCAACATTTAGTTTTATCCACAGTTCATTCTGTCATACTGTTGATGCATCATACAGTTTAATCTGTCTTTTAGTTTGATAAAAAAAGTTTATCAAAATTGGAAAAAGTTTTTTATTAATTATATTATGTTATTTATTATATTATTATATAAAATATTTTTGAAATTTTATTTTACCAAAATATATATAATCCAATATATATATATATATATATATATATATATATATATATATATATATATATATATATATATATATATATATATATTCTAATATATATATATTCTAATATATATAATCCAATATATATATATATTAGATTTTTATATAGTAAGTTTTTTCGGAACAAGAGTTATTACATTATGTTGAGTTAAAGTTTCCTAGATAAAAGTTTTGTTATAATTGCAATACAATATATTGAGTTAATTGCAGTACAATATAATGAGTTAGTTATAGTGCAATATAATGAGTTAATTGCAGAACACTATATTGGGTTATTTGCAATACAATATTTTGAATTAATTGCATTACAACATTTTGAGTAAGTTGCAGTATATTTGAGTTGCAGTCTCAAGAACTTTTGTTTATACTAACTTTTGTTTACTTTTTGTTTAACTTTTGATTAAAATAATGTATCAACTGTCATATTTATTATGAAGAACTTGAGTTCCTGAATTTCTTTTAGTTGCAAAAAAAAAATAATTAGTGAAAAAGAAATTGTTTATCTTCTATTTAGCATTATGGCAATGTTATTTGATGTAATTTTGCCATAATATTGAAGATGTAAGACTTTTTGATGTAACTTTAGACAAAGTAAAAAAATGAAAAAATTAAAAAATTTTATATATATTATTAGTTTTATATAATAAAGTTATAATTATAAAGTCTTTTATTTTTATTTTTTATTTTTGTTATATTTATATATATTTATATATATATATTTTTATATTGTTATGTTTACATATATTTATATATATATATATATTTATATATATATTTATATATATATATATATTTTTTATTGTTATATTTATATATATTTTTTAAATTTATAAACAATACTTACATGTTCTTTCTCCTGGAGTTTTAACCAAAAGACATTTTGTATTAAATGATGGACAAGTGTACCATATTCTTATTAGTAAACCATCCCATAATGCATTAGTTGTGTTCATCTATAAAAATTTGATTTTAAAATTTGGAATATTTATCACAGTATTTTTAAAACTTACTGTAATTGTCATTATCATCATAATTACATCATAATTACATCATCATCATCATCATCATCATCATCATCATCATCATCATCATTATCATCATCATTATGATTATCATCATTATCATCATACTTATCATTATTTTTATCATTGTAATCAATCATCACTGTAATTATTATCACTGTAAGTATTATCGTCTGTATAAAAAACTGTTAAGTCATGAATGAATGACAAATTGGGCATAACAAAAGTTTGGTAAGTAGATAGAATTATGGTAGTACTTTTGACAATCTATCATTTGTAAAAGTTTGGTAATTTTATAATATTTCAAGTAAGTTTCAAAGAAGTTTCAAAATTATTCACAATGCATTATTCACAATGTGTTATTCATAATGTGTTACTTCTTTATAAAGTAATACTTTTTAATAATCTAGTAGATAAAAAAGTGATTTGGAACAACAAAAAAGGTTATGTTTTATTTTTAATGCAAAAAATGTTTTATTTGCTGAAAAACCTAAAAATTAAAAAGAAATTAAAAAAAAAAATACAACATTTTTCATAAAATGATTTTTTGAAAAAAAAAAAAAAGTTACAAAAAAATCATTTCCTCTGTTACAAAAAAATTCATATCCATTTATGGCTGTTTATTAAATATATTGATGTAGACATTTTTAAAATTAATTTACAAGATTTGGGAACTTCTGAGACCAATCTGACATACATTAATATTGTGTGGTTTTAATTTAATTCCTCTTCACACAAATTCTTGGTTGATGAATCTTTTAACTAATTATCTCCAAAGTTCTCCAATAAAAGCAAAATGTTAAGTAGCTATATTTTAAACAGCTTTTCAAATATAAATCTTAATAATTTTTAAGTGCATTTAGTTTGTGTCTATGTTTTATTATGTCTACCCTGGTTATTTTAAAGTGACGAATTAATTTTGAGAATAGATCAAGATAGAATTAAAATAAACTTAATAAAAATGCTGTGTATACTTTTTTGAAGTTTTAAAAGTTTTTTAAGAAAATAGGTGTCAAGTATATTTTTATTTGGAATTTATTTGCATTTTTAGAAGCATCAACATCAGAAACATCATCATAACAATCAGAAACATAAAATAATCATTACCTTAATGTTGTTTTTTGAATTAATAAACAGCATTGGTTTAATAACTGTATTCCATGCAGAACTCCATATACCTCTGAAAGTTGATTTATCAAATTCCCATAATTCCACTTTTATTATACTAGCTTTAGGGCAAACACTTATAGTGTTCTGGTATACAAAGGATTCACATTCTTTTAAAGAAAATAAATGCGCCAAATTAAGAAGAGTATAAATATTTTAGAATAAAATAAAAAATGTCAAAACAAATTTTAAATAATAATAAAAATAATTGTTAGCATTAAAACCGCAATTCTTCTTCGAAATGATCAACGTGGCTCATCATTACCATGGTTCTGCATCAAAATAATCAACATGACTCTTAAAAGTTAAAGTAAATAAGGATGATGATGAAAGATCCACTGATAAGTATTATGATTGTCACAATGATGAGCATTGATGAACAATGATGAACATTGATGAACATTATCACTAATGAATATAGATCAATGATAAAGATTGTCATTTTGAAAAATAAATAAAAATCCACCTGCTTCATCAGTAACAGTGTTTGTTCCAAGACACTTTGGTTTAACTGAGTTTTTTGATAATAATGTAGCTCCATTTAAAATATTTGAACATTTACAAGTTTGTGATTCATAGTATGATCCTTCAAATAGGCATTCATCCTCTCTGCTTAATCCACTCATCTCATCTTGTAAATCTCTTTTTATTACAACACATATTATTAATTTAAAAAGCAAAAAAAAGATTTTGGTCTCCATTAATGTTATACTTTTTTTTTCACTAGCATAGTTTTTTTGTTTTTGAAAATTTTTTATGGTTTGTGATGCTACATTTTTTTGCTATTAATGTTTTAAACGTTGTTTAGGGATTATGTAAGCTTTATTGATTTTTTAATTGATGTAATTAAATACATTTCTTTCTTTTGTTTGAATGACAAATTTGTTTAGTTATGTTAAGCTTAGGTTTTTATCAGTTAAAGTGTTTTAAATGTTTAAGTAATATTTTTTTAAAACAATTTCAGTTATGTTTTATATTTTAGAAATATAAATATATATATATATAAATATTTTAGAAATATATAAATAAATTGGTATACTTAAAATGATATTTTAAATTTAACAAAAAATTCAATTTTATAGTTAATTTAATAAATTAGATGATAATCTAATTGTTTTTAATGGAAGTAGTTAAATAGATTGGAAGTAGTTTTAATGGAGTTAAATACATTGGAAATAGTTAAATCTTTTATTTCTCATTTGCAATATTAATATGTTTCCTGTTTTTTTGTTTTAATGACAAACTATCTATAATAAAATAAGATTTAAATTTTATATATGTTTAAAGAATAATTACAAATAAAAAAAACAATTTATGCAGTTTATAAATAATAACAATATTTATGTTAAATATAAAAAAAAATATTTACATTATTTTAAATTTTAAAAATATTAAAGCATAAATATATATGTATATATATATATATATATATATATATATATATATATATATATATATATATATATATATATATATATATATATATATATATATATATATATATATATATATATAACTTTAATAATTTTAAAAATATTAAAGCATAAATATATATATATATATATATATATATATAACTTTAATAATTTTAAAAATATTAAAGCATAAATATATATATTATATATATATATATATATATATATATATATATATATATATATATATATATATATATATATATATATATATATATATATATATATAGATAAATAGATAGATAGATAGATAGATATAAATATAGATAGATAGATATATATAAGGTCTTAAACAAACCATAAAAATATTTTTTTTGAGCTTGTCTTGAAAATTCAGTTTCATTTTTTTTGAAAAACAACATTTTTTTATTTTTCACAGTTTTTATAAAATTATTACAGTTTTTATTATTTATATATATATATATTTTTGTTATTATTTATATTGTTTTTTTAATTCTTTATTTTATTCTTATTATTATTGTTGTTATTGTTATTATTGTTGTTGTTATAGTTATTAATATTATTATTATTGTTGTTGTTGTTGTTGTCTTAATTAATAACTTAATATTTATTAATATTTTTTTAGTTTTAAATGTGTTTAAAAAATGAAAAGTACTTTTTGACCTGAGTATTACAAAAAAATATTTTCAATTTAGAGCTTGGTTTTGCTTCTTACTTCTACAGATATAGCTATTCTCCATCTTTCATTATACACACTTCTTGGGCTTACCAAAAGGCTTGTAATTATTATCTAAACAAATTTGTTCTAAATAAATATAATGAAAGTATAATTATAATAACAAACATTAAATAATAACAATATTAAAAAATTTTAGCTAAAACAAAATATAGATTAATTTGATATTTAAAAAATATAAGTATCATTTTTATTAGTGTTGTAATTTATAATAATATTGTTAATGGTATTATTATTATTGTTGTTTGTATTAATGTCATTAATAGCTTATTAATGACATAGTGACATTATTAATAATGTATAAATGACAAATAGTTCATTAATAATAACTTTTTATTTTTGTTGTTTTACAGAGAAGATGCTAGAGAAGCTGTGTGTGCTATGAACAGTGTTGAAATTCTTGTTCAAATTACAGCAGAATATGATGATTCATCTAGACAGTATGGCTTCTTCGTTTTCTATTAATGTAAAAAGTTCAATGTTTTTATCTATTTGAATTAACAGTTGCAATTTTTTGTTTTTGTTTTTATTGTTTTAAAATCTTTGGATTATGTATCGTTTTTTCTACTTTTTAGTTCAGTTATTTTATTTATTTAGTTTATTTTTTTAGTTTATTTCAAGTTAGTTTTCAGTTAAATTATTTTAAGTTAATAATTAGTTCTTGCTTATTATTAGTTATAATACCCTATTGGATCAGTTTATAAGATAAATGAGTTTTTTAATTTTTTTTTTTTTTACAATGCCTCCAATATATCAGCAAATGTAGATTTTCCAATGAAACATCATTTAGGATGTTATACTGAAGTTTTATACTTAATTTTGTGTGGGCAGTTGAGGTAATAGGAGGCAGCAGCTGTTTTTTATTAATGAGTGCTAAACTTCTACTAATAAGTAATTCTACATCAAGTTACCAGAATGTTTTGAAATTTTAAATCACGTTTCCATGTTTTTTTTAAACTTCAAAATATACCTAATAAAATGAGAAATAAGGAAAAAAAAATTGAGAATGCTTTTTTGCAGAATTTAAAAAATATTTATTATTTATAATTTAAATATTGATTACTTTAAAATAACTCACAATAACTTTTTCAAGAAGTTATAAAAAAAACTTGCAAATAGAAGTCTGATAAAGTATTAAATTTGGTTTGTAGAGTCTTTTGGGAAAAGAAAACATTTTTTTATGTTTTATTTTTGGAAGTCTTATACAATTGTGTAAAAATAAATATAATTTAATAAAAATTTGAATAAAATTAACAGTACCTACAAGTACAAAAAATATTACAAGTACAAAATAAAAATATTTCTAAAGAAGGAATCTAAAATGTAAGAATTATTTCTACTCTAAAAAATCTTTTTCTACTGAAAATAAAAATAGAAAATTCTTGTTCTTGTTTATTCAAAAAAATGCAAACTACTGGTCAAAAATTGCTTGATCCTTACTGGTCAAAATTTGCTTGCTTCTTAGTGGTCAGAAATATCTTGCTTCTTACTGGTCTAACATTACATTACAATAAAAGTAGTGACTAGAAGTAATTTGAAACTACTGAAAAGAAACTCTGCAAATCTTGAAAGCAATCCATAAATTCTAATAAGATACTTAAACTTGCTTTGTTTAGACCAAATTGGTACATTTCGCCAGGTGCAAGTGGTACACATTTTGTTTGTGTTTGTGTCCTTATCACCAAAGAGCCATATTGCTAGTGGATGCATTAAATATTGGTGAAACATATGAGGATTAATTTTCAAAAACAGTTTGCTCAGTGGAAAATGAATAATCCATTGCAAAGAATAGTAATTGTTCTGGTAATATACCACTGATCACATTTGTATGAGATTTTTAGGCACATATGAGGATGATTTCAGATAAACAACAAACAATGAAAGAAAAAAAAAGGACAACACTATTAAATGCAGATGTTCCAAATTTCATTGAACTTTTCTTGCTTTAATAACGCTGCAGGTTCATTCTATTTATAATTTGTTTTAGGTTCATATTTCTCACTTGCAATATCTTAATGAGCTAAAAAGAAGAGTTATCACTGGAACATTTGACAATCTTTTTTACAAGGAAGATAAAACATATATTTGCCCTGCTATCAAACTACATTGCATACAATGTAACATATGTGTACAAAATATTTTGACTATTTATAACCACATTCAAAGCAAAATTTTCCAATCAAAACTTTTTGTATTATAGTTAATTTTTTTTTATTGCATTAGGAAGTATTGTTTTAGTAAATTCCAGAGTAAATGAGTAAAAAAATAAAATCTAGAAATACATTAGAAATTATAATTCTGTATCTTTCTGTTGTTTTTTAAATTTTGCAAAATGTTTCAGCTCTGCATCAATTCATTTAGTCCGTTGAACATATGGTTTAATGGAATGAATGATTTGATGCGGAGTAAATAGTCTGATGTTATTTACATTAAGATATTTAAAAAATGTGAAATAGACTATTTTTTAAATTAGAGATACTCTAATGTGAACTGCAATAGAATGATTTCTTTTAATGTACTATTGATGTGAACTACAATCCTAATTAAAGCAGAAGCCATTTTATTATTATTTTATTATGTTTTTAAAAAATTCAAGTTTTCAGTTTTAGCATTTTGGTTTTTTTAGTTTTACCTTTTTAGTTTTTATGTTGCTAAGTACTTGGTAATTTTAACACAGCTCTGTAATCTCTCATCCCTTAGTCTCCTTTTTGTAAAGTTTTTGTGAATGTCATTAAAAAAATCTTAAATTTTATTCTGTTTTTTATTTTAAAATTTTACAGAATTCAAATGTTTTTTGCTTTATTATGTGTTTATTTCATTTTATTTTATCATTATTATCTTTTTAACATCTTTACTTCCAACAAGGCTGCAAGCAACCACTATTAGAGATGGAAGTTACTGGAAGAAAAAAGATGAAGTTTATAAAGCAAGATAATGATTAAAAGATGACTTGAAAGATTGCAAAATATATGAATTAGGAAAACAAGATTAGGAGGCAAATTCCAAAAAACTGATGTTCAAGGAAAAAAACTAAACGAATAAGAATTTTTGTAGCACTTAGGAACAGTCACAGTTAAAGGATGAGACTTAATTGAATGATGAGTAAAATGATAACGAATTTTAGTAGATGGCGTTAGAGATGCTAGCTCTTTAGAGCAGTGCCCATTATAGTATTTATAGAAAAGAAAAAGAGAAGCAACATTACGATGATGTGAAAATGGTTGAAGATTGGCTACAAGAGCAGGTCCTACTATGTTTACAATGCATTTTTGCACCATAAAAAGAAATGGTATCATTGGAAGATCTGCCCCAGATATTCCATACAAGGACGGATTTAGGATTTATAGAGATGAAAAATAGAGTCCTGAGTAACAAAGTGGCGAGCACAATAAAGAAATACAACCTTAGCAGATACTATTTTTGCAATTGATAGAACCATGAGCCCCTGAAGTTACAGGATTTGAAGAAGAGTACTGTCCATTGAAGACAACTTTTGTACTATGGTTGGTAAGTAAGGATTTAATAATCTTAAAAATGTTACCTAATACACTATAAGGGAAGAGCTTTTGGAGAAGACCAGCATCCCAAACTTTATCAAAACTTTAGAAATGTCAAGAGCGATAGTCTTAGCCTCTATACATCTATCTAATGCATAATAAAACCTATCAGTTATTGCTGTTAACAAATCAACAGTAGAACAAGAAGATCGGATTCCATATTGGTGATTAGTAAGTTATTAGATTCAAGATGAGAGATTAAGTGTTTGTTAATTTAAAATCCTTACTTATTATATTAAGAAGATGGTACTTAAACAAGTCAGATCACTCTTCAGATTTTTTTAAAAATAGAGATAACAGACACTGCTTTCCAACAGGCTGGAAAACAAGACTCTAATTAGCACTTTTTAAATAGTTTTGAAAGTATAGATCACGACTCCGGAGAACATTTCTGCAAGACCATAGCAGGTAAGTTGTCCGGACCACAAGCTGTAGAAGAGTCTAAGCAGAAAATTATTTTAGATTCAGAAGCTGGAGTGATACAAAATCAGACAATAGATTAACCTGTTTGTTGGCTATACCAGGTAGACGTGATTAGCAGAATCAAGAGAAGATATTGATGAGAAGTTCTTATAATTCTGTTAGAAGAAGTTCTTATAATTTTAAGTTTTTATAATTATAATTATAAGTTCTTATAATTATAAATTATAAAAAAGTTCTTATGATTATAAAAATTACAATTTTTATAATTTGAATAATTCTGCTTTGTCTTTAGGTGTAGTGACAAAATCTGAAACACCCAAGAGAGGTGGAATAACTCTTATTATAAACACTGTTAAAGATTCTCCAGAAGTCACGAAAGCCAAATTTTTGAGATGAAATACAAGTTTTTGTGGCATGAGAAAAGCAGGCTTTGGCATTAGACAAAATCTTTTTACAATGGTTTCTACTAATAGTAAACAGACGTCTGTTTTCCAGAGAGTTATTTTGCTGAAAGATATGAAAGTAATGGTTACAATTGGAAATTGCAGCAGCACAATGAGAGGAAGACCATGGAGAAGAGTGAGGCTTGACTTGAAATTGTTAAGAAGGAATAAATAATTCCATGCCAGCCTGAGTTCAAGAATTACAAAAGGAGCACATTTGTCAGCAGGAAAACAAAATATTTTTACCCAAGGGCCATCACGAAAATTACGGAAGAGTCCCAGTTAGATTTAAGGTAGTTGCAATAGGTACAATGGTAAGGGTATTCTGATGATGAAGAAGAATGAGATAATAGTTTTGGAGAGATCAAACCGTAATCAGAAGCACTGGGTGAATGTGGAGAAACTGAGCACTGACTAGGATCAGAAACAAGACATAAATCAAGTAGAGAAGGTAAATGATTCAGATTATCTGGAAAGCAAGTTGGAAAGTTGACTATTTGTGTTAGAGATTGAGAAAGGCAAAAGTTGTGGGCTTTAATGCCTGCAGAGTCACTGACACTAGAGTCAAGCCATTCAGTGTGATGGGCAATAAAGTCACCAACAATGATGTTTACGAGAATTATAGAACAAAGAGAAAGGTGATAGAATGGAGTTGTGCTAAAAGAAAACAAAAAAGAATAGTCTGTGGATTCAAACCTAGTTTCTTAACAAATGGGTGACTTCTTATGAATGTAAATGTCCAGTCACAAACATGTTACTATTGGAGTCTTTACAAATTAAAAGAAGATAACCATGAACACTAAAATCTCAAAATAAGACAGCTGAACTCAAACTAGTCTCACAAAGAGGTCTAATGAACTTCGCAAGAGATAAGTCTCAACAGAAGAAAAGTTAATTCAAAGACCACGAATATAAGTGAATGATAACAATGATATTAGTTTAGATAAAAATGTTTTTTTGTGTTTCATAGTTTTAGGTACTTTATTCATTTTTAAATTTGTTAAAGAACTCAACTCAAAGCACAGATAGTACTCAGTACACTATTATATAGTGTATTGAGTAAAGCATTTGGCTCTTTACTATTAATAAACCCCAAGCTGTAATAAATGGCTGTAAATGTGGCCTTGACAATGCACATCAAAAGTACGAACAGAACACCATCCATGCGCAACATGTTTGTACTCTGATATTTAAAAGCTATTGATGGAATCAGCCACTCTGAGAGCTACCACAGAGTTCGGGAAAACTGACTACCAGGCGGCCTCAGAACCATAAAACTGAATTTTTAGCTGTACCCTCATTAGGAGAAAATAGAATGAGTTGCCTAGTCAAAAAAACAGAGACACAAGCAAAACCCATGCTTTGAGTCAAGAAGATCCAGCATTCAACATCCTAAACTGGAAACAATGTAATATAAATACATCTACGCCAGTCTAAATGTTGAAGAAGAGGTGCGAGGCAGGTCAGCAGACCTGTTTACCCCTTAAGTCTTTGCCAGGGAGGCCTTTTACAAAACAGTAGCCGAATGCGTTTAACATCTACCCAAGATAGATATTATATACATAGCATATATAAGGATATACAATAAAAAAAAATGAAAAAGAGAGAATTTTTAATGAAGCTTATTTGCCGTTTTATAAAGTTGTTTGTTTATTTAATTGTTTTGAAATTTTCGTCAGAAAATTTCAATTAAATAAACAAACTGAAAACAATGTACAAATGCATCTACGCCAGTCTAATTAATGAAGGTGCAAGGCAGGTCAACAGATAGAATCTGTTTACCCTTTAAATTATATATATACATTTACATTAACGATCTTCCAGATATTCTCACATCTAAGGTGGTATTGTTGGCTGATGATACTACCATTTGATGATATTACCATACTGATGATATTACATACTGATGATATTACATACTGATGATATTACCATACACGATAAGAAGCCAACTCTCTCTGATTGCTTGCAGGGGGCATCTGAGCTCGAAAAGGATCTCACTTCTGCTACAGCATGGGGCTCGCAGTGGCTGGTGAACTTTAATTCAGATAAAACTCAATTTTTTTCGGCCAATCGTTATCGCAATAATTTAGACCTTCCTATATTTATGAACGGTAATGTACTCGATGAGTCTCCTACCCTTCATCTTCTAGGATTAACTCTTACTTCTGATCTTTCTTGGAAACCCTATATCAAATCCGTTGCAAAATTAGCATCTGCTAAAGTTGCTTCTTTTTATCGAGCTTGTCACTTTCTTACTCTGGATTCTATTCTCTATCTCTATAAATCTTAAATCCGGCCTTGTATGGAATACTGTTGCCATATCTGGGGCAGATCTTCTAATGATGCCCTTTCTCTTTTAGACAAGGTGCAAAAACGCATTGTAAACATAGTTGGACCTGCTCTTGCAACCAACCTTCAACCTCTGTCACATCGTCGTAATGTTGCTTCTCTTTCTCTTTTCTACAAATACTATAATGGGCACTGCTCTAAAGAGCTAGCGTCTCTTGTGCCATCTACTAAAATTCATTCTCGTGTTACTCATCATTCAATTAAGTCTCATCCTTTTTCTGTTACTGTTCCTAAGTGCTCCAAAAACTCTTATTCATCTAGTTTTTTTCCTCGAACATCAGTTCTTTGGAATTCGCTTCCTTCATCTTGCTTTCCTGATTCATATAATTTGCAATATTTTAAGTCGTCTGTCAATCGTTATCTTGCTCTACAATCTTCATCTTTTCTCTTCCAGTAACTTCCAACACTAATAAGTGGTTTTTTATTATCTTCGCTTGCAACCTTGTTGGAAGCGAAGATAATTAAAAAAATATATATATATATATATCTATATCTATATATATATATATATATATATATATATATATATATATATATATATATCTATATATATATATATATATATATATATATATATATATATATATATATATATATATATATATATATTATATATTATATTATGTAAGCTTGCATATTTATTTATATATACGTGTTTTTAAATATTCTGTTATGTATATACCTTTGCAACCTATAATGTTGAATTTATAAATTAATTTTTTTAATCATAATTCTGTGTTGTATAAATTATTAAAAATCTTGATTTTTCAAAAAAAAAACAAAAAAAAACAGTTAATAAAAAAAGATGAATTCAAAATTTTTTATATTTTTTTGATATATAAGATTTATTTAATAATTTGATATTTTAATAATTAGTTAGATATACATTTGTTAATATCTTTAATAGAATATCAATAAATTCTTATATAAATAAGTATAAAATTATAAAGTATAAATTAATTATAGAGTATAAATTCTTTTTTAAAAGTTTGGCTGTCAACTTACTTCGACAGTTATGCACAGAAAAATATGCAAGAGAGCAAGTTAAAATATTTAATGGAATTCCTATTCTTTTAAGGTAGTCTTTTGTTTTGTGGTACTTTCTGTTATTACATTACAAATTATAATTTTAATAATATATACAGGCTTTGGCAGGAAGTGAGAGCTTTAGCTCTCGCTCTCGCTCACACTCCCCTAAAATGGTTTACAAGAGCAATTTACAGCTCTTGCAAAAATATAATTTTTCTCACAAAAGGATAATTATAGTTTTAATTAAAATAAAACACAAAATGTCATTTATATAAAAAAAATTAATTGCATAATATACTGCAATGCTTTTTAAAAAGCACAGTTGTTGCAAAATAAAAATTAAAGTTAAAAAAGAGCACCGATTTAAATGAGGAGCAGCTCGCCCAGGTTTGTTTTAGGAGAGTTTTTCTCTACTCTCGTGCTTATTTATTCCCGCCAAGGCCTGTATAAATATATATACACAACCCTTGGAATTAGAAAAAAATGAGGTCTGCAATAATTTGCTGACCTCAATCTTTTAGAAATACATCAGGTCAGCAAAAATTATTTGATACAAAGGTCTTGCCAAAAAACATAGAAACAAGTTCGGCAATTTTTTGCCGACCTCAAACACTTTTAGGTCTTTTTTTTATACATCTTAAGCTATAACGTTTTTTTCGAAAAAGAAGAAGAAAAACAAAGAATGATGAATGAAACAATTGCTTCCCCATCCCAAACCCTCAGTCGATGTAGCAGCACTCCACTGCGAGTCTGGCTATTTTTCGATGTATGTACTGAAGCCCCCAGCAGCAGGCTATTTCAGTACGATGTCAGATTGCTTAGCTTAGTACGCAATATTATTTGTGTATATATATATATATATATATATATATATATATATATATATATATATATATATATATATATATATATATATATGTGTGTAAATATAAACATGAATATATATATACATGTATATATATATGTATATATATGTATATATATATATATACATGTATATATATATGTATATATATAGATACATGTATATATATACATGTGTATATATATATATATATATATATATATATATATATATATATATATATATATATATATATATATATATATATATATATATATATATATATATATATATATATATATATATATATATGTATATATATATATATTATATAATATATATAAACATTATTGATTTAAAAAATTCCTTTTTACAATACTAAAAAACCAAGCAAATTAGGTAAAAATTAGAGTTTTAATTTAGATTTGTTCATGAACACACACAAAATTTTTTTAATATTTTACATGACATCTTCAGCCATTTACAACTCTTAAGTTTATGTTTATGCTTATGTCAAATAAGAATGTTTTGCACCAATGGCACCAATTAAAGTCTGGAAATAAAAACACAAAAATAATTTGATCGTCCGTTTTAGTTTAATTGGCCACATGATTGAGGGTGTTAAACTCTAAAAAAGTAAAAATTTAAATTTACTTGAAATTTAAACCTGAAGATAAATTTCCTGAAATTGTTATATGTAAAACATCAAGTTTTTCTGTGGTTGCATATTATTACATAAAATGTTAAAAAAAAAATATGTTTTTATGGAAAATAAAATTTTCACTAAAATCAAGCTTGAACATCAACTAAACAATTTGATTAAATCTTTCTTGGATTTCAGATTTAGAACAACGTCTCCCTAATCTTGCTCTAATAAAACGATCACAGCTCTGAAAGCCATAAAAATCAGCTGCTGCTTCAGTTTAACAACTCTTTCACAAAACTGAGTGTGGAGAGGATAGTAAGGTACTTCCATAGGAAAATCTATTTCTTTTTGTAAATCTTTTTTTGTCATATTACTTGTAAAATTTGGCTCCAAAATTTGTTCTTTACTCCAGTAAAGTTTGACCTCTTAGTAGATAAAGAAGTTTAATTAGATGATGGGGCCCATTGACAATAGAGTGCTTTATCTTGATTCTAAGCCACATATAAAAGTATACTTAAGTCACAAGCTGAGAAAGAACTTTTAGATTTTTTAAAATATCTTCTTCCAAGTCATGTTCACTAATGTAAAGCCAAAGAATTGCCTGAACAGTTGTGAGCCACCTTCTATGGCAATGATTACCATATTTTCTGTTGCCAAGTGAAGGATTCAAGATATCTGATTCAAGACAAGAAACTAACTTGTAGCTTAGTGAAGCGTCAATTGACATTTGATTAAGTTTTAACCAAAGGTTCTAATTGATTCAAACTTTTCTAGTTGTTTTAATTGATTTACTTTTGATAATAGTTTGCCTATAGGCCCTTTAAATCCATCCTTAAAGTTAGTAGGTCCATCAAGATTTGCAATAAGGTGTCTTAAAGGTTGCTCATAGGTATGTAACATGCAAATCAACCAAAAATATTTTCTTATATTTTTTTTAGAACCTTTGAAGGTGTGTAATGGGTCGAATAGCTTCCATCTTGTTCAGAAGTAACACTTATGTTTTTTTGCTTTTCTGTTCTTCGACAAAACATTTTAGTAATTGAATCTTCAATAAAAATTAGTGTAGGATCTTTCTTATTCTTCCATCTACAAATATGCCTTTGATAGGAGCTTCAATATATTTATTAAGTAGTCCAAAATAAAGTTTTTGTTTATTTTATATTTTTGCCTACCAACTACCACGCGTGCGCTTAGATTGTAAATATTTGCAACCCGTCTATTACAATCAACATGTAGATACATCAACTGAGGGTTTTGGTTTGGTCAGATACTCTTTTAAATAAAAGAATGTCTTCTCTAAAAAAAAAAAAAATGTTGCGTCACAAAATCGAGACCCCCTTCCCCTCGTAATAAATCGTCACAAAATTGCCTACCCTCCTCACCCCCCCCCCCCCCCACCTAAGATTGACGTAATATATGGACAACCCCTTAAGCAAATTATAAAGTGTTTTCAGTTTCTTATTAAAAAGGTATACAGTTTTTCGAAAAGAAATTTTTTGCAAAAAGAAATTTTTTAAGTTTTTATTACAAAACTCTAGTTTTTACCATAACCTCTTGTCTGGCTCTTTAAATATTTTTAGGATCACATGCTGAACTAGCCATATTTTGAGTCAAGTAATTTGATTTGATCAAATCTTGAAGGAGAGCAGATACAATTGCAGATGTAGCAGAAGGAGATATGTCAAATTGAAGAGATTCTAGTGCTGTATTTGGGATCTTTATGTAATTCTGGGGGTAACATATGGGGAAGTTTTTTGTTTGATATTATTGGAGCTATCTTCTGAGAATATTTCATTTACATCTTTAATTTTTTTAGGTGATATTTCTGGATTTAAGTCATGCCCCACTGATTAAAAAACTTTATCTTCAATGTTTTCAATTTGAACCTGTATATTAATATAAGGTTTTTTAATCAAATGTTTCCTTTTTTCACATTTTTTTTATTTTACGTTTCACTGTTTTAACCTGTCTTTCTGTTTCTACCTTGTCTAGTTAGTTTGGTAGCCTGATTTTGCACCAACCTTATCTCTTTGAGGTCTGAGCCATAATAAATCAAGTTGTGGCACCTTAATAGCTTTAGAACAAATGTATAAAATGTGAACTCCTGCATAAATATGTATATATATATATATATATATATATATATATATATATATATATATATATATACATATATATATATATATATATATATATATATATATATATATATATATATATATATATATATATATATATATAAAAGAAATTTATATTATATTTATATATTAAATATATATACATATTATATATATATATATATATATATATATATATATATATATATATATATATATATATATATATATATAATATGTATATATATTTAATATATATTTAATATATATATATATATATATATATATATATATATATATATATATTTAAATATAAATTTGTTTATATATATATATATATATATATATATATATATATATATATATATATATATATATATATATATATATATATATATATATAAGAAATAATTTATATTTACATATATATATATGTATATATATATATATATATATATATATATATATATATATATATATATATATATATATATATATATATTTAAGAAATAATTTATATTTACATATATATATATATATATATATATATATATATATATATATATATATATATATATATATATATATATATATATATATATATATATATATATATATATAAGAAATTTCGTTTTTAGCTTATTGAGAAGTGACTCAATGAAATTGCTTTGGAATGTGGTAAAATATGTTTTAAAAGTTTACCATAAATTTTCTGAGGACTACACATATAAATATGACAGGAATTTTTTTCGCATAATAATAGTAATAATAAAATAATAATACTGATAACAATAAAATAATAATAATAATAATAATAATAGTAATAATAGTAATGGTAATAAGTGAAAACTGTAATATTTGAGAATAGATTTGAATATATACATAAAATATTGTTTTATGAAAGTTATAATTATTTAAGATTTTTGTTTCTGCACAATATAATTGTATGACTTTATGGTTTCTTAAGGTCTGGATTATTGTTCAATTATGTGAGGACAGTGACATTAGTAATGAGATTCGGGTTCTTGGAGGAATTCCTTTACTAATTGCTTTGCTTCAGTAAGTAATTATTAAAATTTATAAAAAATTATTCTTTTATTAATTCAATAATTAATGAACTTTAAGCAGAGTTTTTAGTCCTTGGCCTAAGCCTTACCTTCAGCCAAAAATTTAGGTCTTGGTCTTGACCTTAAAAATTTTAGCATTAGTCTTTATTGTTTTGGCCTTGGCCTTCAAAAAAAAAATACATAAAGTCAAAGATATAAAAGTTTTTATTCTTAATTTATATGTATTTTTGTTTTCGGGTTTCATACATATCTACAAGCTAAAAAAAACTTTTAATTCTTTAATAAAATTAAAGAATTAAAAGTTTTAGATCTTTATTTTTATGTATTTTTTTTTCGGGTTTTGTATACATCAACAATCATATTTTGTTATTGACTTCGTTAAATTCTATGCATAACCCTGGCCTATTTTTACAACATGTGGTTTTATTGTCACAGCACATGCTACCTACAGTTTTGTTAATAATTGGACTCAACATAAGGCAAAAATTTAAGTCTTCGGTCTTAAAAATGTTTGCGTTGGACTTGGACTTGAAACTTCTATTCTTACCCATGACCTTAAAACTCTTGTCCTTGTCTTTGTAACTTGTGGCATTGGTCTTGGCCTTGCCACTTTTGGCCTTGTTAACAACTCTGGCTTAAAGTTTAAAAAAAAAATTAAATTTTTTAAAAACTTTTTTTTTTTAAGAGATCCTTTTTTGCAAAGAAAAGATTCTTTGTCTGATAACACTGTTGCTGGTATTGGTGGAGCTGATGTTAGTAATGGTGAAAATGTCAGTCTTATTTATATTTATCTTGTAATTTATATCCGTATTCTTGAGTCTGTGTATATATTAAACTGTTTCATTATATTATATCTGTATATATATATATATTATTCTGTTTCAATATGAGGTTATGAAAAGGTATATAGTACTATGAACTTTCATCTGGTTTGCAGACTCCTATTTTATTAGTAGAATTTTTTGACTGATTTTATTTTAAATTAATTTTCTTGATTTATTTATGACATTAAAATTCTAAAACAAACATGAAATCATACAGCAAAATGTTTTAAGATATTTACTATTAATATTTTAAAGCATACTTTAGTTAAAACATTCATTTTATTAAGAAATATTCTTAATAATTTTATTTTAGTTCTGTATTAAATTTTAAGGTTTGACTTTAAAACTAATTGGGCAATTGATATTTGAAAATGTGGTAACAAAATTCTAAGTAAGTTTAAGATATACCCAGCTGGCATATTTTTGTAAAAAGTAATGCATAGTTTTGTTGCGTGGTTAAAACCCCCCGAAGCAAAAAGAAAAAAACATATGTTCTTGACATGTTATTCTTTTGTTTTGTGTGTTTTGACATGCTATTCTTTTTTTGTGTGTTTTATTCTGTTTTTTTCTTGTGTTTTTCTATTTTTATTTTCATAGTTTTTTAATTTCGTAAACTTAATGTTTTTAATTAATAGTTAATAAAGAAGTGATTTTAGTAACATTTAGAGTTCTCTTTAACTTCCTTTTGCAGTAGGAACAACATCAAATCTTTTTTTGGCAATATTAAAATTGTCCTTAATGATTTTAAAAGTTGATTTGGATCAATCATTAATAACAGTATGATAAAAAACAGCCAAATATTAGGTAGAACTTGTTATATGTATAATATTCTGGGAGAGAGAGGGTCATTGGTTTACAATGATTCTGGCGCTGGCCTTTTATAAGAAACAAGAGCCACAGCATTTCTGTGAAAAGTGAAATTATGCTTGGAGACTTTGGCTCAATAAAGTCTAAATAATCAAGTTCTTTTTAATTCTCACTAATATTAATCTCACTTATCTCTGTTATAAAAGTATGTTGTGAATATACTGAGAGAAAATTGTCAAGAAAAAAACAATTGACTATAACAATTTAATTCAACAAGGAAACTTGCCTGCTGCGAATTCCAGAAAATGACAAAGCTTAAACTTATAAAATATTTACATATAAAAGCTCTTATTTCTCATGGTTGGAGAAACTTGCAATAGATGAACCCCCCCCCCCCCCAAATTATTTGATATATAACAAGTTCTACATAAAGATTTACAAATCTGTTTTTCATTTTGCTGTTGTCTATGATTACTCTGAGAGAACTGTTAAACTCATTAAGGACAACATCAATATTGGCAGAAAAGAAGGAAGAGACATGATTAAATGTTGTTCCCACACTATGGAGATAAAACCCCAAAAGTATGGAGATAAATCCCTAATCACTATGAAAATCTAAAAAAAGAATGTCAATATATTTCAAACTTTTTAAAAATAATAATCATTAAGATTTTTGTTGAATTGTTAGACCTTTTATGTAATATGTCAGATGATGTTTCAAAATTGCCAGAAGCATATCTGTAAAATTACCATGAACCACAGAAATAAGAAAAACTATATAAGTTTGCAATTTTGTAGACAAATTTATATAAAACATTTCATCTAAATAAAATGACAATGTATTTTTATTTTTCTTATCACTGAAAAAATAATTATTTTAAGGTTTAGAGCTTGATCAAAAGTGGTAAAAAATGGACTTAAAAAGGTCCACTTTTAAAATATTTGTTAAAAAGGACTAGATTTAGATCATTAATGTATTTGAACAACACCTAATAGTTGTTCCAATTTAAATAAAAAATAGGGGTCTGGATTCCATAGCACTTTCCTACTTCATAATGAAACAGCTTTATATATAAATATATATTATATACATATATATTGTATATATATACAAACTTATATTTGTATATGTATGTGTGTGTATATATATATATATATAAATATATATATATATATATATATATATATATATATATATATATATATATATATATATATATATATATACATATGTATATATATATATATATATATATATATATATATATATATATATATATATATATATATATATATATATATTATTTCATTATGTCATTATGACATTATTTCAGATAAACCAAGACTTAAAAAGTGAACAAAAGCACACTTTGCAGGCTGGTAACACCGTTGATTACTTTATTTTTAATTTGTTTTTGTTTGGCCAGAGTTTATAAATTCATTGGCCAGCCTTCATTTTGTGTACAAATGGATTTAATATTTTTAAATGTTATATATATATATATATATATATATATATATATATATATATATATATATATATATATATATATATGATTATTTCTATACTTTTTTACTTTTTAGCTGTATGTGCTGCTTTAACTGAGCTTGTGCTAAATGATACCAATGCAAGATGTGTTGTTCAGGTTTGAATTTTTTCAATTGAGTTGTCAATTAAAATTTTTTTTGGTTATGCAGATGACACAGATGCTCATGTATTTTACATGATAAAAAGAGTTTTTACTTAGCGGAAAATGGATTTTTAATACTCTGTATAAATCTGATGTTGTTAAATTTACTTTTGAAGTATTTCATACAATTTAAGCATTAAGTTCTAAATTTAAAAAAATACAAAAACTTGCATTTATTTAATGCCAAACTTATTATTTTTAGTTTTAGTAGTGTTTTTTTATAAGAAAAAGTGAATGAAAGTGTATGCAAATATTTAACTTATGTAAACTTAAAATTATGTAATATTTAAACATATATCAAGTTTTATAATTTTACTTTCTCTTGAAAATTGCATTGCGGCAACATCTCTTTAGTTTTAATCTTTGGCATTTATTTGCCGTTTCATAAAGTCTTTTATTTCCTAAATACTATTATAACATGTGTTGTACAATACACCTAAATGGGCGAAGTGGTTAGCTCGACTAGTTTCTTATGCAAAGCGCCCTGGTTCAAATCCTACCACAGGTAGCTTTTTCTTTTGATTTTTTTAAAATACAAAATAAAACACTTTTGAAGTTTTACAGATATTATATGCATAGCATATATAAAGATATTATACAATCAAAAAAACTAAAAGGAGAGAATTTTTAAAAAAGCTTATTTGCCAATTATAAAGTTTTTTGTTTATCCAATTGTTTTAAAATTTTTGTCATTTAACATGCATATCTGGCCGAAGTGGCTAGGTCACCTTGTTACTGAAGTGCATCGCCATGGTTCAAATCCTACCATTGCCACCTTTTTATTTTTTAATCTTTTTTAATTTTTTTACAATACAAAGTAAATTTTTGAAGTTCTATAGATATTAAATAAAGAAAAAACATATTATAAACTATAACAAATAAAAAAAGATATTATATACTATAACAAATAAAAAAAGATATTATATACTATAACAAATATATAAAGATATTATATACTTTAACAAACGAATGGAAAAAAACATCTAAACACCAGGAAAAATCTGTTGCGCATATGTCAATGATAGAGATACTTATGTTATCAATATCTGTAAGGTATTTAGTTCTAATAAGCTGCGGATGGTCTAAATAACAATTAAGGTCTGAAACTTAATAAAGAAAAAAGACAGTCCTGCTACTCAAGAAGGTGTTGCTGTGGGGTCAAAAAAAAAGAAAAAAGAAAAACCTATAGCTCAAAAAAACTTTGAAATTTTATTTTAGGGTAGAGCGGGGCATATAGGTACACTTAAGAATCGCATGCTACTTGCAGATAAACTAATTTTAGTTAACTATGCTTTGTATAAATTTCCTAAAATTAATTGATATAAGAAATTAAAAAAATAAAAAAAAAATTTCTGAAAATAAGTTACGACAACCAAAGTAACGAAACTCTAGACTAGCATTTTGCAAGTGAATGGGACAAAATGGGACAGTTAAAAAGCAGTAGTTACTCATCAGTTGTAAAGCTTTAAAAATAATGAAAAATTAAGGCTATCTATCGTCTAAATATGTTTAGACATTAAACTCTCAAAAAAGTAACACCCCTAGAAACTACACGCCCTAACACCCATACACCATAAAAAAGAAATAACAGCTAAAATAAATTTTTTTTTTGTGTTTTATTATAAAATACCTTTGCTCTACTCTTATCTATATATTATAAAATTGGTAAATATTACTAAATTTAAAATTAAACAAAAAATTTTATAGGTCATATAAATCACACAAAAAATATCCTGGAATTATTTGGCAACATTTTTGATGAGCTGGCTTGTTAGCAATATGCTAATGTAAAGCAAACTTAAATATGCCATATGTATCAGCAGCTTTTCTAGTTCTAAGTTCCTTTTTACTTACAGCTAAAGCTGCATCTCATCCCATTTGGATGATTGATCTTTCTTATATCATTTCTTAACTTCTTTGTTTACATTAAATACTATTGATATTCGAAGTTAAGTTATAAAAATAAGAATTTTTTTGAATTTATTACTAAAATTCCTATTCTAAATAAGAAAAATAATATTTAGATAAAAGATAAAATCATCAAACTGTAAATAGCATCACGAAAGGGTAGTAATATATTCAATTGTATAAATAAGTTGTCTTGATATGCCCCACAAAAGTCATTTTACTGAAATTAAAACTATACAGAAAGTTCAATTCTAAATATTTTTTTTAAAACCAGATTCTAAAATAGGTAAAGAAATTCTGTCTGAAAAATATAAACTTTTTATAAAGCAAAATCACAATATTTCAAGATAAATCTTTTGTCGTTGTATCGCTTAAGAAAATATGCAAATTTTGTTTTTTGCAAACTTACTAATGCATTTTTGTACTTTAAATGCATTTTAATATTTCTAAAAAAAAAATTTTTACAATAATAAGGCGCTAAGGGAAGGTCTTGAAACAACACTGATGACAGCTTTTGGAATTGTTTAAATCAGAATGGAAAAAATTTTGTAATAAAATTTTATAGGCTAATCTACTATAAACCTCTGTTCAATTGTGTTTGGATTAATTTTTTTATAGGCTAATCTACTATAAACTGCTGTTCAATTGTATTTGGATTGATGTTTTTATAGGCTAATCTACTATAAACTGCTGTTTGATTGTGTTTGGATGTTTTTAAAAAATAAAGTTCTATTTTAATAATACATAAACTTAATCAAAAATGCATGAAAAAATGTTTTAATATTTGGTTTTTTAAATGGAGCCAATCATGACGATGATTTAGAAAAAAAAATTTTACATATAAACTTAATTTAACAAAAATCTACAAATATTAGAGTTACAGATGTTAGATCCTTTTTTTAAAAATCTTTGTAGAATATAGCTTTATATGAAAACATCTTCACACAACAAATATGATTTTAATTGACATTCTTTATATAAATCTCATAAAATTCATTACAATACTGCTGAAAGATAATTAGCATTTTCTGATTAAAAGTTCAAACTTATTTGGCCTTTAGTGCCAAAACAAATACTGGAGTGTATTTTTTAAATATACTTTATTCTGATTTTAACTGTTCATTTATTTGACACCTATTTTATTATATATTTGTTATTGTATTTTATATTTGTTTAAGTTATACTTGACATTGGCGTATCAAGTACCTTAAAAAATAATTTGGGGATACTGCTTTAAAAAAAAAGTTCCTCATATATCTGCTGAAATTGGTACTGGTAAAGCAGTACATGAATACTATGGATGTTCTAAGGGAGCATATTATATATATTTTAATTTAATCCTTTATTTTATATAATTTCCTTTACTTTTTGTAATGCAAAGTACTTATGGTAAAATTATATCCATAATGAATATGTTTATTAATTAATTAAGAAGTTTGGGATCAATTTTGGGCACCCAAACTGGTATACTGGTGTCAAAATCAACTTGGATACCTCAATGCTTGATCTTTTTTCAAGAATAAATTTGCAGTTTTTTTATTTAGGCAAATGGAATATATATTATTATGATGTTGATATTTTCTACCCTTAATGATGTCACAAACTCGCATGGACACAATGAAACTTCTTGTGAAAATAATAGTTCCACAAACTTTCTAGAGCGTAGTGGTGTCTCCTGTGAAAATAGTGTTTCTACAAACTTTTTAGAACAAAACGGTGAAAAAAAAAGTGTTACAATCTCTCAAGAACATAAGTATGTCTCAAGCGAACATTGTTCAATAAACTCTTTTGATAAATCATTGTTAAGTGGTCGTGGGTCAATTGGTAATGAACAATTGCAGGTATCTTTTTTATTGTGCCTGAAGTGTATTATTTCTTTGTAATAAGCTTTTGTGATATTAATTTGATGAAAATTTTGTTCTAGAAAAATGCATTTCGCACTCTTAGGTAAATATTTTAACAGGTGTAGTTTTTTTTTTTTTACTTTTTTAAACATGTTTTAACTAGTCTCGTTTTAAAATTTTTATTTAAATTTTTAGTTCTTTTTTTTTTTTTTTAGATTTTTTTAATTTAAATTATTATTATTTTTTTTTTTAAGAATATTTTTATTTGAAATATTCTTATTTTTTAATAAATTTTTATGTAAATTGTTTTTTATTTTAATTAACTATTATTTACAATGTTTTTTAAATTATTTTTGAAGGTTTTTGTTTAGCATGGAAAGAAATAGGCAGTTGTTTAAAAGGTTTCTACTTTTTATCAAAAAAAATTTTCATCTATATATGTAGCTTTTTATAAATTTTAAAATATTTTATAAAAATTTTAAAATAAATAATCATTAAATTGTAATATTTTGGATTCTTTTAGACAGCATAAACTATTCATTAACTGCTATAAAACATTTCGGATACAGTTGTAATGAGACTTTTTATAATGTATTCAAAGTATGCTATGAACTTGTTTGGTGTTGGGGCTCAGGCTCCTTCACCATCATTTTTAACTTTCAAGATTGTGTTACAATAGACAAGGTCATAATTTAGTTTGATCAAGGTCAGTTTCTTTGCTGACTGAGTGAAAAGATTTGTTTGTTATTACAAGTAACCATTAAACTGAGTTTTAGAGCTGTACCCTTATTAGAAGAGAAAAGAAAGAGTTGCATAGCCACTATCAAGGAGGCTTCTTCTTCTTTTTTCTTCTTCTTTAACAATTTAACTACTAAAATGTCATTCTTCCTTTTCTTGCTTCTTTACATTTTAATAAAAAAAGTGAAAAAAGGAAAGTTTATTTAAAAATCAATATAATAAATCAAAGTCATATAAATAAATTCAATAGGATAAATAGGTAGTAGACTCTAATAAACCACAAAACTTGATAGAGTAAAGTTTATAAAATATATTCTTGTTGAAGTAACTGAAGAAGTAAACACATAGATAATTGATTAATATTTTATCAATTATTGACCGACTTTTACTAAATACTCATTTTTTTTAGTTTTTATCAATTAACTTTTTATCAACAATATCAATTTACTTATGCCAACATCACATACAACGTTACAGAATCAAAAATTCTATTGTATCTCAGTTTAAAAACTATTTAATAATAATTTTATGATAATAAAAGACCAACTTTATTCTTGCGCGATAAATGAAGAAAAAAATTAGATTTTAAAAACTATTCAATCAAAATTACAATTATTACAAACTTTTTATTGTATTTAAAATGATTAAAATTTTTCATAAAATATTTTAATGACTAAAATATAAGTTTAACTAATTCTTTAATTTATCTATTTTTTATTAATATTATTTCATTTGCATTTATTAATTTGTTTCTATTGTTTTTGTTTTTCTTGATAATTTATTTGTTATTCAGGTTGTTCCCTGCTGAATTGTTTGAAAAATTTATTGATGTTGGACATTATCAGAGAGATTTAAATTCATATAATGGACTTGTCACTTATGTAAACCAGCTTACAGTAAGAATTTTTTTGTAGAGTTGTTAGATTAATTTAAAATTATAATTTAGTTTTTTTTAGTGCTCAATGGTTTAATAAGAAACTTCAGTTTTAAGGATTAGAAATTAGGATTTAAAAAAAAAAATTCTCTTCAATGTAGTATCACCATCATATTTTAATGTAGTGTCTCCAACATATTTCAATGTAGTATCACCATTAGAGGTGTGCCAGAACCAGTAAATGCTGGGTCTCCGATTCCATGTACCTGGTGGTAAAAACTGGGTACCTGGCACTGAGTCCATTAAAAAAAGTAAGAATAAAAAAAAGTTTAATCAAATAACAAATAATTTAGATAACACTTTTTTGCTGTCTTTCATTTTAATTTCTTTTATGATTTTAATTGTGAAAAATAAAAAACGTTATCAACGTACATAATAATTAAAATGTAGACAATCAAATAATTTTTCCGAAATTGATTGAAAACTTCATTTGAACAGAATTTAGATTTTTAAAAATGCCTAAAAAATAATTAAAACCCCTAAAACTATGCAATACTTCTTTGTTTTTAGCAGCTGTGGCGCTGTGGTTGATTCCTTGCCTCAGAAACAAGAGGGATTGCACCTCCTCTTGTTTCTGAGGGGGCACACCCCTCCCTCTACTTTTTTTTGTGTAGACTTTCTTTTTTTAAAGAAATTGATGATTTTTATAAGAGATTTTTTTTAAAAATGAGGTATAAGCCCCCACTTTAAAAACCGTGTCGTTGCCAAAAAATCAGTTGTATTTGTAAATCAGTTAAATTGTTGGTTAAAAGGTCATTGGTTTAAACATTTATTTATTGTAAATAAACATTTAGCCAAAACCTTATTTAAAAACGACCTACACAAAGTATTAAACTTTCATTCATTTTTTGCAAATAAAATTGAGAAAAATGAATGTTGTTTGTTTTTTTCTTTTTTTTTTTATTTCGTTTGTATTCTCATATTATTTGGTTTTACTTTACAGTTTTTATATCTGTATAAATCAGTTTCCTTTTTGCAATATTATCTTCTATTAAGGTTTTTCAATATAATATAGCAAAAATATATTCGAAAAAATAATTTAAGTGAGACACATATAGATTTAGTACATAGAAATTATTAACTTCTGAAACTATCAAGAAGTTTATTGGTTGAAGCACTATTTTTTATCTGGTTAGTAGTATTTTTACACAATTTAAAGCAACACTGAAACAAAATTTGTTTATTATTTTTATTATTTATTAGTTACTTAAAAATTTTTGCTTTGTTTTGCCTGCTAAAAATTAGCACTTAAATGTTTTGTCTGCTAAAAATATTTTTCAAAATACCCGGTGCCGGGTACATCAACAAGGTGGTCAATTCCAGGTACCCAGTAAAACCGTCAAATTACCAGGTCCCCAGGTCCAAACCAGGTACCTAGCACATCTCTAATCACCATCATATTTCAATGTAGTGTTGCTATCATATTTCAACATGTAGTGTCACCATCACATTTCAATGTTGTGGTATCATTATATTTCAGCATGTACTATCACCATCATATTTCAGCATGTAGTGTCACCATCATATTTCAATGTAGTGTCAACATTATATTTGAATGTAGTGTCTCCATCATATTTCAACATGTAGCTTAAAAAACTTTGTATTAGTGTGGAATTTTGAATTTTGCAATTTTTTGTTTATTTCAAATTTGATTGAATCTTAATTTAAATTATTTAATTTTAACAGAATTTTTCACTGTATTTATAATTTTTTTAAAGAGCGAACTAATACATATTTGGAAAAATATATATGGTTATATCTACTCAAAAGGCTTGATCATCCGAAAAACTTTAGTTTAAGATGCAATCTCTTTCTGCTTGATAATTCAAGACACTTATTTCTGCTGATAGTTTTTGTTCTTCCAAAAATTTAAAAAAGCACACTATCATTCATACACTTTCTTTTTGATAGGAGAGGAGAGGCTTCTTTTTTTGTGAAAGTTACCTAGTTACTAATCCCCAATTTAATTGTGTGTAGGTATAAAAGGAGCTTTTAAATTTTTACAATGTTAATATTTCATTAATAGTCTTGGTATGCAAAATAGGTTAATATTAAATGCATTTGGTTAAAATTTGTTTCATTTTTTGTCAAAAATTGAAACAAATGATGTTGTTGTTGGTGAAATAAGTGTTAATGAAATTTTAAAAAATTGATAGTACTAGAGTCTTTTAGTAAATCAAGTAATTTAATTTATCTGTAGAAAATTTGGTTGGCTTCTGCTATGAGCTTGTGTAAATGTTTTAAAATGTTCCAAAGAAAGATTTTTACATAAAAAAATTTTAAGTGAATTTTACTTTTTAAAACTGGTCTCTTTTTTTGCTTCTTCAACAATTTTTTTGATATCTCAATACATGCATAAAACAAATATGTTTATTTTATTTTTTTCAACAAGAGAAATGTTTATTTTATTTTTTTTCAAAATTTGATGATCATTTTAAAATTATTGTCTTCTTTCCGAGCATAGATTTTAACTTTTGTTTAATGAAATCTGCAGTTCTAACATAGACCAAAACATTTATTTTTTTTCTGCATTGATTGTATTTGGTCTGAGTTGCATCAATTTCAGCTGCTTTTAGCTGGTTTTCTATATATCTGAATGTTTTAGATAAAACTTTTATATATCTGAAACATTTCCATTTATTAATGATTTATTGCCATTCATTTTTAAGATTTTAAGATTTTTTTTATTGGTTATTTTAAGTAAATAAAGAACCTGAAATTCACATTTCATATAAAATTCAAATTAAGGACTCTGAGGCATATTTTTTTTATCACAACATAAAATATTGTAATTTACTCAACACATAATGAACTTGGGTAGTAAGTGACCAGAGTTTAAATTTGACCTAGGCTAAGTTTGATTAAACTCTCCTAAGGTTTTTATCTTCTACGGTTTATTTTCTTCGGTTTGTTGTGTTTTTCAGTTTGTTTTCTTCTACGGTTTGTTTTCTTCTACGGTTCGTGAATTAGAAAACATTTTTATCATAGTCAAACAAAAGTGTTCTCTAGAACTCTTTTCAATTTTCGCTAAAGTAATAAGTGCTAAATAAGTGGTTTCAGTTTTTAAAAATTCTAGAAAACACTTAGCTCTTTAACTAACTACTTAAAAATTCTACAAAACACTTACCTCTTCAACTATCCTCCAGTCTTCTATCTATTATCAATTAGTCTTCTATCTATTATTAGTTTCTTTACAAAAAAGATTTTCTAATTATTGAATTATTTCTTTCTAATCGCAGCACTTAAGTCATTTTCAAAGGCCTCCGCTCTTTTTCATTTCCAGTAACTTTAAGGGTACTACAATGTTTTATCTTTACTCCTGTATTGTTAACTACAGTAATGAGCATTCTGACAAACTTATGTTTAAAGTGGCTCTATTTGCTGACAACTCAACTTTATACTCTTAACTTGATAAAAAGTTCTAACTTTTTGATTGCTTAGAACATATCTTTAATCTATTTATAATCTATTTTTTTATATCTAATTCTATAACATCTTGGGACTTTCTGTGGATTTTTACTCCAAAACAAAATCAGTTATTAACTGCAAACAACTATCACAATATTGTTGACATTCCTTTATTCATGATCTTCTCACTCTCAGACAACTATCACAATATTGTTGACATTCCTTTATTCATGATCTTCTCACTCTCAGACAAGGTCCAAAAGCACATTGTAAATGTAGTTGGATAAGCTTTATGTGCGGAGATAAAGCTTGTCCAACTAGATGTTTTAAAAATAAGAATGTTAGCTTATAGTTAGCCTTTATACTTTCAAAAATAAAATTATGTTTTTTATTTTATTTTAATTAGAATTGAATTTTTTTTAAATCACATATTTATTTAAGCACTAAAAATGGTTCAGTTTGTTTATTTTTCATGTTTTTGATAAATCTCTGGGAGCAATAAGTGATAACAAGGAGTTTTTTAATTTTTAGCTTTAATAAATACTATTTTTTTTAAATACTTCAATTGATCGGACAATAATTTACAATATGGTTAAATTTAAAAGTGGTTATAAGTTATTTCATGTTCAAAAGGAAAGTAATTTTTAAGCTACAATTGTCCTTTAATTCTACGCAAAAACAAAAAAGGATTTTTTACTTCTAACTAATTTTAAAACATCACTATTGTTTAAATGCAAAACAAGAAACAACACAATACTAAACACTCATGGTATGAACAATCATGATATGATCAATCATCATAAAAACATCATGTTACAAGCAATCATGAAACAACAAATGATAGTAAATCAATTTTTCAAGAAAGTTTTATCTGAGTACAGCAACCACAGATTTATATAAGGTAAATGACAAATTCAAATAGTTTTGAATGAATAAATCTTATAAAAAGTTAGATGTTTTTGGATCTGGGTATTTGGAAAACACTTTTTATCTGTAGGTTTTTTGGCTAGAATATGTTATATATTGGACAAAGAAGTATACATTGATTTTTACATGCACATTTAGTTAAAAAAAATTAACTGCAAAAGATCAAACATGCACTTTGATTAAGTCATTAATGTTTTCATAATGTTACTTGTAATTTTTATTGTGTTAAGTATTTGTGTGTGTTACCTCAAGATGTTGGTAGTGCTATCCATTAAAACACTTATAAGTGTACTTTTTTTGTCGGATATTATTGAAAATAAATCAACTAATAGAAATCAGTTAAGGAATGTTTCACATTTTTATAATCGTTTTAAAATAAATTTTTATAAATTTTTATACGTTATTCGTATTATTTTTTATAGTCGTTTTATTATATTATGTATTCAAAGCATGGTGTCTTTGGTCTTTTGGAGAATATGTAGATGTCATTTTTACACGATTATATGACATGACATAGTGTAACATTAGACATTTGACAGACCTGTTTAAAGGTAATCACATTTTACATACCTTTATTGAGTTTATTACTACAACAATTTTTTTTATTGTAGGTGCTATTACAGGTAACTTTATGAAGGGTATCTTTAAGACAGGTACCTTTATTATAGATAAAAAATATCTGTTTCTTTTTATCACAGTACATTGGTTTCCAAATTTCTTTTAGAGACTTAGAAATTATTTTTTATGTTTTATTGTTTATCTAGTATTTCTCTTTTGCAAGCCTGTTCTGATTGGAGTTGCTTTTTCAAGAAAATATTGTCAAATTTCAGAAAAATATTTTCCTTTTGTAGTTTGTATTCTAATATTTTGAAAATTTATTTATCATAAAATTTCCTGTAATTTGTTGTCTTTTACAAATTCAACATTTATGCAATCTTTAATGTTCACAGCCAAACCAAATCCTGAAACAGTATTTTTTTTAATTTCAAATTTTTGATACATTATGTACTTAGCTAAATTGTAAAAATATTTTGAAATATTTAGTTAAATCCCTTTTTTTGCCTTACTTTAAGGGAGTTAATTGAAATTTTTCTAATTTATGTCAATTTACGTCAAGATAAATTAAATAAAAATGAAGAATATTTTTTTCAGTTAATGGAATATCAAGAAATTAGAGAAAGAATTCAAACAATAAATTTGAATAAGGCACCAAGTTTTTATGTACAATCTTATGCTGTTTATGAACACCTTGGTACAGGAGCATTTGGAAGTGTTTATAAGGTTCAATATACTAATATATCAATTTTACAAGTTAATATGGTAGTCCCATAATTTTAATATTTTAATTTATTAAATTTGTTATTTGTGATTTTATTTTTTCTTTTATCAAATCTTATTATGTTATTTTATCAGTATCTTGTGTAATATTTAAATCAGGTGAAAAGAAAAGGTGGCCAATCATATTTGGCAATGAAAGAGGTATAATACAAAATTAAGCAGTGAAAACAAAAGTTTTATTCAGAATTAAAATATTTTGTTTTTCTTAAAAAAGTTTTTTAAGAAAAATTAAAAATTGAAATAATCTTAATAAAGATTTCAGTTCGACATCCAGAATTTGGAAAGGGGAGAGAAAGAAGTGAAAATATTGACAGTCTTATAAATGAATGTTCATTTGTGAAAAAGCAGGTATAGAACATTGTTTTAAAATAATTATGTTGGCAATTATCTTATCATAGTTACTTTTTTGATTCTTTTTTTATTTTTGTGTTATTGATGTGTTTATAGACTTACCAGGTTTGCAATTCAAATAATATATTGCATTATTTTTATAAAGTTTTTCTATTTTTAGTTGAATCATCCGAACATTGTAAAATACCACAAAGCATTCTTAGAAGGTTTTATAATAGTTCTCCATTTTTTTATGTTTTAAAGAGTTAATTGATTATGTTAGAAGATATTACAAGAATTTTTATTTTGTGGAAATTTTTATTAATGTCTTAATTTTTTATTTAGGAGATAAGTTATATATCATAATGGATTTAATAGACGGAGCTCCAATCGGTGAACATTTTAATTCGTTGAAAGAAAAAGGTCAAAGATTTTCCGAAGAACGTCTTTGGAACATTTTTGTTCAGGTTTTTTTTATATTCTTGTGATGATAAATTTGTTTAAGCGAATTTTTGTAACTCAATAATATTTTAAAAGATGGTCCTTGCTTTAAAAGATGGTCCTTGCTTTACGCTACATTCATAAAGAGAAGTTTATTGTTCATCGCGATTTGACTCCTAACAATATAATGCTCGGTGAAGATGATCAAGTTACAATAAGTAAGTAATTATTACTTTGTTGTTCTTTTTTCGCTTACTTTGTTTTGATGATCAAATTGATTTGTTTGTTAGAACTGTTTACGCTTTTTTTAAATAAGACTTTTTTATTTAGCTGATTTTGGGTTAGCAAGACAAAAAAATCCTGAAGCAAGCAAATTAACTTCCATGGTGGGAACAATTGTATATTCTTGGTAAAAAAAAATATTTTCTGTTTTACATTATTTGAAGTTACAAATAAGTTTCAGCTTCATTATTCAAATCTTTTCTTAAAATTTGTGATGCTTCAAATTATGTGTTGCTTTTTAAAAAAACAATTTTATTTAATAATGATATTGTTGTTATTTTTATTCAAGTCCTGAGATAGTAAAAGGCCTCCCATATGGTGAAAAAGCAGATATCTGGGGAATCGGATGCATACTTTATCAAATGGCCATGCTTGAGCCTCCATTTTTTTCCAATAATATGTTATCAATGGCGACTAAGGTAAATTTTTCATAAGATTTGTCTTTAAGATTCACTTAATTTTTTATTTATTTAAGTTTACATGAAAAATTTAAATTTATTGTACTTCTGATTTACTGAAGTATTTGAAGTAAATGTAAATACCAAAAAAATGTGTCCTTAACTAAACTAGATAAGCTGCTGTGACTGAAAGATTTGTGCATTAGATGGAGACAGAGAGGCTAGACCTATTGCTCTTGACATATCTAAAGCTTTTGACAAAGTTTGGCATGCTAGTCTTCTCCATGCTCTAAAAAGTTTTATTTGTCTAGTTTTTTCCCCACACTTCAACTCTTTAGAACTCTTGCCCATCTTCATATTTTCCTGACTCATACAAACTTCAACTTTTTTAAGCCTTGGTGAATAGAGTTATAGAGCATTTGTTTCCTTGCTCTATAACTCTATTTTTTTTACTAGTAATGTCCAACTTAATAGTGGTTGCATGCAGCCATGTTTGGAGTAAATCACAATAAATAAAAAATTAAAGAATAAAAAGATATGACAACAGATTTTTTTTTTTAAATGCACCTTTTAATAATTGATACATAGATTTCATTTACCAATTACGCAAATATTATACACAGTTTTGTATTCATTATATGTGCCATTACAACATAAACAAACTTTCTTTGATTCTAAAATAAGAATGATATAATGTTAAACAATCTGGTTCATAAAACTTTCTCTTTAAAAGTAAGAATGACATAATATGGAATAATTGGATACATATCAGTTTTTGTGTGATGACTAATCTGTGACAAAATAGTGTAGATCTGGTAATGTGGATCTGATGACGAGGCTACAATAAGAACATTGAGAAGTCATTAGAAAAATAAAAGTCATTTGGA
>NC_061162.1:52886480-52891480 GCF_022113875.1 Hydra vulgaris | reverse complement strand
AAAATCAAAACCTCATTTTAATAAATCTGTGCATTTAACATACTTAAGAGACGATTTTCTTAAACTTTTATTACATAAGTTTAGAATTTTTCTTTCAAAATGAATAAGTTTTTTATAAGGCTTTTAATAAACTCTGTGTATACTAATTCTTTTTGGTTGTTCATAAAGCAATTGTTTGTGTAGACGATATTTTGTCTGACTTTTTTTCTGCCGTGAACTTTGGGACTTCCCAAAGTTCACGGCAAAAAAAAGTCAGACGAATTATTGTCTTTTGTTTAAGTGAATATTTTATTTATTTCAATCTAAATAAATATTTTATTTATTTCAATCTAAGTTTATAAAAACTCAAAGATTCTAAAAATTTTTATTTTATTACTTTTCATAAATGTATGTACATATACAAGAAAAAAGTATTCAAAAAAGTTGATGAAGAATAGAATTTCTTCGTTTAGGAGAAAAACAAAAAATTTTATAAATCTTTTATAAAATCCTTGCATACAAAAAGGTACCTAAAATATATATCCTAAATACCCGGACCACACCTAGGTGTGGTCCGGGTATTTAGGATATATATTTTAAAAAGTATAGTAACGGTCAGTGTGGATAGACTTACAAAGACCCAAATTTTACGGGTTCAAATTTTTATTTTTCATTTATGGGTTGGCTTTTTAGACCAATAGCACCTAATATGATTTATTGTTTTTCTACAAAAAATTTATTGGTTGCTGTATGAACTTAAAACGAGGTATTTTTTAATGAGGTTACTTGACTTTTTTTTTTTTTTTTTTTTATTTTAATTCACCTCCTCAAGGCCGAGAAGGCCACTACAGACGAGGAGGCTACTTATTCGTGGCTATAATCCTCTCTCAACTCTATAACTCCGAAACACGAACCTTGACGAACAAGGCCGCTGCGCGGAGAAACGAGTTGAGCGCGGTACTACCAGGGACGTGGTGGGGATCGAACTCGGAACCACTCGTTTATGAAGCGAGCGCTCTACCACTACACCACTACCGCATACTTAAAACAAAATATTCAAAATATTCAAATTAAAAATTTCTTTGCAAATGAACAAAATAAGTCCTAAACTGAGATTTCAACTTAAACAGTTTAAAGCAACATTACGCAGTTTAAGTTTAAAAAAAAGCTAAAATTGACCTACCTTAATGAATGTGTATATATATATACATACATATATATATATATATATATATATATATATATATATATATATATATATATATATATATATATATATATATATATATATACATATATATATATATATATATATATATATATATATATATATATAAATATATGTGTATATATATATATATATATATATATAAATATATGTATATATATATATATATATGTATATATATATATATATGTATATATATATATATATATGTATATATATATATATATATATATATATATATATATATATATATATATATATATTTATATTTATATTTTATTGTATAATTATGTTTTAAGGTTGCCGCCATGATACCAGATATTTTAATGCAGCGTATTGAAAAATTACGAAACCAAAATATTAATATTCATAAAAAATTTGAAAAAGAACGGAAGCGAGTTCAAAAGCAAACAGATCATTTACAAAATCATAGACAAACATATTATGAGGGTTTTTCAGATAAAAGTTTAGATAATCCTCCGTCATTTCGTGATGAAAATCCCTCCTCATTTCGTGATGCTCAACAATTAAAAACAAGACCATTACAAATAAAAAGAATCCAAAAAGCTGAGCAAAGGTCTTCTGAGTCTTGGGAGAGCATGGATGAAGATTCTTTAAAAGAAAATGATTCTCTTTTGGAAGGACAAAGGAGGTGGCATATATCTTCAAATCTCTCTCATGTTTCTAACACTACTGTTGTATTAGATCATATGAAGAGAACAAATAGTTGGTGAGTATTTTTTCAAATTAAAAATTTAATCACTTTATGATTCATGATGAGTATAGGATCTTTCAAATCAGTTTGGATAAGGAAGTTTAGTTCAGTTTGGAAAAAGTTTAGTTCAGTTTGGATGAAGGAATTTAGTTTGGTTTGGATGAGGTAGATTAGTTCAGTTTGGGTGGAATAGATTAGGTCAGTATGGATGAAGAAGCTTAGTTCATATGAGGGTATCCAACATTTGATTTAAGTTTTTTACGCTGTTTCTGCAATATTTATTACTATTTTATCGGATGCTTAAAACTCATATATTTGGGTTTGGATGAATGTGATTCAGATTCAGAATGTGATTCAGTATGTCATGTTTTTGAGTGCATCTTATATGGTTTATATATATTTTGTAGAAAAATGTGTTATATTTTATAATTTATATTGTACTTTTGTGAATTAGCATTAGTACCTTGCATAATTATTTTTAATTTATTATAATTTTATAAATTAAAAATAATTTTAATATAATTATTTTGTTTAATTTATGTTTTTTTTTAAATGTTTTTTAAATATTTTTTATACATACATTTTTTATAGTTTTTTAGTTTTACTTTTTCAACTTTTATAGTTATATATGTTAAAGTTTTAATCTTTTAGTTTTTTATTCTTATTAACTAGTTATTAATTCTATTCTAATCCAATTAATTAGTAATTAGTTTATTTTATTCTAATCTATTTTTCTTTTTTGCTCATATATATAATAGTTTAAAACTTTTTTTTTTTTCAGCTCTTATTTGGATAGCATGAAGTTACTTGAAAAACTTCCCCAAAAATTTCGTCCAAGTATTTTTATTCTTTTATGTTTTAATCACTATTTAATTTATTAAATATTTGTGCATATTATATGTGTGTATATATATATATATATATATATATATATATATATATATATATATATATATATATATATATATATATATATATATATATATATATATATATATATATATATATATATATATATATATATATATATAGAGAGAGAGAGAGAGAGAGAGAGAGAGAGAGAGAGTCTGATGAGTCTTTATTGATGAAACTCAGTGTAAAATGAAAAAAAAATTTTGTCAAGCGACTTTCTACTAATTTACATATATATGTATAATTTTTTTTTAATATATAAAATTTAAATTTTATTATTAAAAATAAAATTTTAGGGACATTTAGTATAAGTTTGCTTTAAGAATAATTATTATATTTTAAAATCAATTCATTATCAAAAAACTCAATAAAGTTATTTAATTTAAGGTAGCAAAGATTGGCACAACTAATATATGTAAAATATTCCTACAATACATTGCAAGTTCTTGCATTAAGAAAATACTTAATATCATCATTGCAGTGAGGGTTTGTCACTTACACGTCAACTAATTGTTGTTGTTTTGGCATTTGTTTCAAATGTTAGACTATAAAGTGACTGGACCAAAATCGTGTAGTGTTCCAATCGGCTCACAGCTAAGTAAATGTGAGAAATTACCTGTACCACTATTTTATAATGAAAATGTAAGAATTACACTAATGGAGCAGAATAGCAGAGTTTGAAGTGATTGACAAAATTCGTGTCCTTTAATTTATTGCAACTAAATTGTTGCAAGTGATTTGTTGCAAGTAAGAGACCCAGTAATTGAGATTAACACATTTTTGTCCAATCTTGAAAACTTGCTTTGGACTTGCTTTGGATTATATTAGAAAACATTTTGAATTTTTATCAGAAAGTTTTAAAAGTTATAATAATAAGAAGCGTAGTTTCACTTTCATTTGCTACTGACTACACACAGTACTCAATTAACTTGTTACTGACTAAATGAGATGATTAACTGGAACAATGCAATACTTTTTGTCAACACCTTGTGAGATGGTTGACTAGAGTACTACCATTAACTATTATCAGCATCTCAGAAGAATATATAATAAAGACTTTTGGTTAAAGGTCTATTTAAGAGAAACAGTGGCTGAGTAGAATTAAAAAGTTCTTCTGTCACTTCCAAGTTTCTTTTGTTACAAGAAATAATGCTTGTAACTGAACTTTAAAAAAATTGTTTCAATTTTCAGAGAATTTAAAGAACTTAAGAATTAGAGAATTAAAGAAGAACTAGACTCTTGAGTGACTTTAAGTTTTTAAGTTTTTTAAGTAAATTATTTTTTAAAGTAGCAAAGAGCTATACTACTTTAAAAACTGCAATTTTAAAATGGTTTTATAAAAATATGGTATTCATCAAAACAAAAATTGTCCAATAGCCTAATTATTGATGGAGAGCAGTTTGGTGGGTTTTTGGTACAAAATTAGCTTTTCTCAATATATGACTCCAAAGTTTACTTAGCCTCGTGGCTCGAAGCCAGAAGTCAGTATGTATATGTGTGTATATATATATGTGTGTATATATATATATATATATATATATATATATATATATATATATATATATATAATATTATATATATATATATATTATATATATTATATATATATATATATATAAATATGTTAAAAAATGTAAAAAAAAAACTTTAAAAAATCTGTCCTTTATTGCTGTTGTTGTTTTTGTTGTTATTTTTTCAAACTTTATAGATGTTATATTATATGTTGTGTAGATGTTTATATTTATAGATATTCATTATATAGATACTTTATTTTTATCTATTTTGCAATATTCTTTTCACAATTATATACCATATTTTGCTTTTAGCCTCTGCTCAAACTACATTAAGTATATCTCCACGCAAGGTCCGAGAGATTAATGATCCTATTCTTTTGATTCTTTCTCAGCTTCATAAAGTTATTTTTATATCTCAGGTATTTTTTTGTTTTAGTTTTTTTTTTTTTTTTTTTTTTAGTTTATTTTTTTTTAAGTAATTATTCTTAATTAGATGTAAATTTATGTCTAAAATATTTAAATTTGTGTTTCCAATTCTGAAACTGAGAAAACTTAGTAAAGCTTAAAAAAAAAGTTTTAACAAGTATTAACAAGGGATTAATAGAGATAGGATAATAACATCTTGAATGTGCAAAGAAAAACTAAGTGATTG